>ML781027.1:33893-46331 GCA_009831015.1 Picea engelmannii | reverse complement strand
ATGGAAATAATTGTGAAGCATCTAACTTATGATCTCATGAGGAAGATGTCATTTGGAGCATTAACATTCTGTGTGTGGACTGTTTAAGCAAGGGTTTGGACAAGGAGATCTTGGTGAAGCTATTGCACTACATCCATGGCTATAAGTAACACTTTGTTCTCATCAATATAATCAATGCTTGGCTTGTTTCTTTCAAACTTGTACTTGTTCCATATAAGTTTGTCTATAGTAGATGGATCTATGTTTTAGCTAATCTTAGTAGAGTAGGAAGTTGTTTGTACTTTTGTTTGTCTTGCAGGATCTACCAAGGAGCTCAAGATCGAAGCACATCCTGGACCTTGTAGGGACAAATGATGTTCATAAGGTACATTCTTTCCTCCTTCTCTTTTGTTCATCAGCTTGATTATATCTAAAAGGAAGTCAGTGTCCATGTTAAGCACCTTCTGTCTTAGAGTTAAGAGTCTAGCTCTCAAGAGGAAATCTACCTATCCGCGGGGAGATTTTCCTACAACAGACCCCAGTCGAAAGAATGAAAAGTTTCCTAGAGCAACGCACATCCCAACAACATGTACACACACTACAAAGTAAATTAATGGACGTCTCTCAACGACTGCAACCACTCCAAGAGAAGGCATGCCAATTGTTCACCGAACTTGAAATCCAAGGAGCTCAACTCGAAAAGGGTGTCATCACTGCAGAACAGTGCCTAGAAGGACCACTCAATGACACAATACTCCAGGAATTTACTGAACAAGAGGTTGTCGCACTGCAACATGTAGAAGTTGCTTGACCCAAGCTCGAGGTGTTCGAAGTGGAATTGGTCAAACTTGAGTGACTCGGGACGAGTCACATCTGAGTGTTGGGGGCCTATTGGTCCTTGACCAAGTTTTGAAGAGTACTTGGTCTTACTCGACCACTTTTGGGACTGTAACAACTTGCCAAGGAAGGAGCGCAACGCGAAGTAGAAAATAAGGAAGCAAGACCCATTTTGGGCTCCATTTTAGGTTGATGTAACAGGAAAGGGATGTCAGCCCGTGGGTTTACCCATGTTTAGGCCCATTTTGTAATCTATAAATAGGCAATATAGATAGTAAGATAAGGGGGATAGGAATGTAGTACATCTGTGTGATGTATGAATGAAAGCTTAGTGCTATTAATGGGATCTGTGTGATCGGATGTATCTTAGAGTGCTCTATGCATGAGATCGGAGAGCTAAGTGCAGGTTGTTATAGTCTAATGCTAAAGAGCAAGGAAGAAGGATCTAGCAAGCTACGCAGATCTTCTATCCTGTGAAAAGTAAGGGTCGTTAAAACTCTGTGTTGTAACTACTTGACCAAGATAATATAAAGAAGACTTTGTGGGCGTAGCCCCAGGGTGGGGGTGAACCACGATAACTGTGTGTATAGTGTTTTGTGCTTTTCTCTTATGTATGTATCTCTTTCTTGGCTAAGTTCTTGATGTGGTTAAGTAGATCTAGTTATTCTCTGTGATGTTGATGAATGAATGAACATTAGATCTGATATATGAGATGCTTAGTGTTGGATCTGTTGAATCTAACCTATATTGTTGTGAATAAGTACTGAATCATTCTTAGTATAAGTATTCACTGCGATGCTCTGTGACTTCTACAAAGTATATTAATGAATGTATGTTAAGGAATAACTGATGCTAAGTGTGCTATAAGAAAGATGATCACATATATGTGTCCCAGCTAAGGTTACAGACACCTGAGTCTTTCAACCACTGTTGCCTCTACCTCGGGTGAGACTTCATCTTCTTTGCAGGTGTTACCAAAAGGGCCAATATTTAGGGCTTTGTTGGTGCACTCTTGAGCGTTGAAACCTGGGTCTACCCTTGTGCCAACAATCGTTGTTCTGATATCCCGGCGAAGCTCCAATTCTACAAATTTTCTATCTGTGAAGTTCCCTTTGGAACCTTCTGCAACTTAGCTCTCTTCCTACTTTTCTTTCTAGCCCTATTTCTAGTGAGCTTCGTCTCGGTAGTTCGTTTTCCATTCTAATTCATATCTTTTGTGGTATTAGTTACTTCATGCTCTTCATATTCTCTCCTACGACTCGGGGGTAACACCTCTTCTTTATCCGAGATAGGTACTTTAGTCTCCTGTGAGTCTTCTAATGTTCTTGTAGATTTGACATTTGGGTTTCTAGTGTTAAATAGCTTCGATATGTTCTCCTGTTCTTAGATCAAGTGTGTGATCCTTCTGTTCATGAAATATTTTAACTCTTGTTTCTTCTACTCCAAGACTTCTTCTTCTTTCTTTTGTCTGCCTTGATCTCTATCAATCCAAGGTTTTCCTATTAACATGGTAAATGGAGCGCAATCTTCAACAAATTTAATAATCTCAAAATATTCCTCCGTCAAAGTTCTTGACATTCATAAGTATCTGGGTGAGCCTTCCACACAGGTTTAGCAATTTTCCTCTGAATAAACCTATTCCTCCTAATGAGGGAGTCATATGAGGCCTCCCTATAGCTTCCCAAGTTCTCTCGATCATGGCATTCACCTGTGTTTTCTCATCTAGAACACATTCAATGTCGAAGTCTCCTATTATTGCTTCAATGCATTCTTTTCCTTTGAAGATCTCTGATAATATGACATGTCGGTGGTTATTCAGGGTTTCTTTCATTTGTAGCAATGCTTGCTCGGATATTTTCTGGTATTCTTCCATAATCTCAATTTCTGGATCTGCCTTAGGGTTCTCTTGATTCATATTCATTCTTTCAAGATTAGCAATCATTCTAGGGCAATCCAATACTTCATGATCTAGAGACTTACCACAGAGGCAACTAGGAATTCCACAAGGGAATTCCTTAGCCAGATGTCCCGATCTTCTGCAACTATAACAGAGGGTTAATCCTCTCTTTCTTTTAAATGATCCCCAACCTCTTCTGTACTACACACTAGGATCATGGTAGCTAACCTGCAACAAATTATTTCTAGGATCCTGCATCCACTCGTTAGTCCAAACATTATTTCTATGCATAGGTATAACATATCATTCACTATTCTTATCTGATCTACTCATATCAAATCTTCTTTCATCTATTAATACCCTAGTTTTCAAGCTAGGACATATCCTATCAATCATACCTATATCCATACTCTAGAAACAAAATTTTCTACTTATCTTACTTCTACAGAGCACAAAGCTTCCATATCTAAACCTTTTAACTATTATTACCTTTATTAGAGAATAGAGCTTACAGATATTACCTCTTTTTAATCAAGAATTCCCACTTTTACCTTTCTTAGGGCACAAATCTTTCAGATCTTACCTCTTTTCTTCAGATCCAATCTCCTTTCTTCAGAGTGGGATTCTTTCTTTAGCATAGAGATTTATAAATCAAGTAGAATATTGCATGGTAGGGCATAGATCTATGCACAAAGCTTCCACAATTTCAGGATGAATCTTTTCACAAATCTTCTTCTTTCTTAGTTCCCAGCAATCACAGTTTCAGGTCCCGACAATGGAACCATTTGTTGGTACAAGGGAAGACCCATGGTTCAACACTACAACAACGCACCAACAAAGCCCTAACTATCAGCCCTTTCGGCAACACCTGTGAAGCAGATGAAGTCTCACTCGAGGTAGAGGTAGGGGCTATTGCAAGAATCAGGTGTTTGCAACCTTAGCTGGGACACATATATGTGATTCTAACACTTAATAAAGCACTCAGCACCGTCAGTTCCTCAATATGAAAGAAATATCCACTTCGCTAATAGAACATAGCTTCGCAATACTCACACTAATATACTGTATTCAAGCACTTAGCATAGGAAAATAGATCATATCGAGTAGATTGGGCACTAAATATAACCATATAGATTAGATCTAACATTCTCACATCTAATAAGAACAAAGCATAAGTATATTTATCTAAATACATCCAAGCACTTAGCAATAACATGTAAATCACATAAGACAAAGCACAAAGCATCGTAACACAAGATTTATGTGGTTCACCCCCACCCTGGCGCTACGTCCACCAACTCTTATTCTTTATAGTCTTCAGTCAATCGGTTACAAGCACAGAGCCTCAAAACCCTTACTCTGCACAAGACAAAAGATTTGCGCAGCTCACTAGATCCTTCTTCCTTGCATTACAACACAAAGCCTTATACAATCTTGCACAAGGACTTGCACTCATCTCTGGAAGTATTACACAGAATGCACAAACCCCTCACAATCCACACTAGCACTTATCCTTTAGCACTTAGCTTACCGGCCTACTAGTTCTCTTTCTACAGTGCCTAGCCTTCTATTTATACTTTACAAAATAGGCCTAAACATGGGTAAAACCCATGGGATGACATCCCAATATCGTTACATTATGCCCCAAAACCCAAAAAGGACCCAAAAGTGGGCCGAGATCCCTTGATCTCTGCTTCATCTTGCGGTTCTCCTTCGACAGGCTGTCAAAGTCCCAACATAGGTCAATATGACCAAGAATCTCCCAAAACTTGGTCAAGGGCCAACAGGCACATCACAGGTGGTATGTGAATCTCATAGATGATTTTAGGGGCTAAATTTCGCGCATGGGCTAATTTTCCATGGTTTTTCCAAAAATGAGATTCGCTATTTTAAAAATAATTCACCCAAATTCTATACGATAAAATTATTTTACGTTAAAAATCGCCAAAATTTTATAAAAGCTATGTAAAATCCTTAGAAATTTGAATATTTTTACAAAAATATCGCCAAACATTTATAGTTGGCATATGAAGGATTAGTAAGATTCGCCAAGGTTTCTACATTTTAAAATAAATTTCCATCCTTAAAATCATCCTTGTATGTGATGACATGTGTAGAAAGGTCTTCTCTAGTTTTTTCATCAAATTTGGGAATATCTAATGGTATTTGTTTTTGAATTAGTTTCCATGAAGATTGGTGTTGGCTATGGTTATTCGTCAATATTGAAAAATCAGAAAGATTTAACATTTCCAAAAAAGGAAATGGTGTATTGGAAAATGGATTTGGGTTCAAAAAATATGTGGATTGTGACCTTGATGGAACTTGGATTCCCCCCATATTACTACCCTCATAGATACTAGGGCTCTAGGGATAGAAACTCCCCCCAAGAACATAAGGACTCTTAAATATATTATTACTCCTAGCATTAGGAAATACGTTAGGGGAAGGAACAACCCCAAATTTAACATTCCAACCAAATCAGAAACTGTAATACCCTTATTTTCCCTAGCTTGTAAATATAACTATAAATTGCCAAAATAATGTGGCAGACTAAATATGTGTGAATGTTGGATTTGATGAACCTTTTTGTTATAAAAGGTAATGTATGTATATATGTTATTAATTAAAAATGGATAGTTTTGCATAAGTGTTGAAGGGGGTTTTCCAAGGTAGATCATGGTGCTAAATGAGAGATGGTGAGGGGAACCATTAATGGTTGAGATGAACCCCACCAGACCAATACCTTAATGGATTTAAATTTCTTAGACCCAAAACAATCCTCTAACACAGAAATAAATTACCAGTCAGGATGGTAGTTGGGAAGCCCTCCTCAAGTGTTAATGAGGATATGGGAAGAGTACCCACCTGAAAGACTTACTGACCTGACCATGAACTAGGGATTCAAACCCATGTAGTCTTGTTGAGTAAGGAAAGAAGACAAGGGATTTAGTTTGTAGAGGAATATCTGCAAGGATGAGTATTATAGAGACCAATCTCCCAGAGAGAAGAGAGTGCTTGCAGCTCTCTATTTTGGAGGAGAACTGAGAAACAAATTTGTTCTGAGTGCAAGAATTTGTTGGCAACGTTTTCAATCCAAGATGATAAACAGGGTTGCAGAGAAGACAAGTGACTCTAGAAGTACTCATTTCATACCCCCTTGCTTGGTAGAGAGAAAACCATTTTTCCAAGTTCCTATGGGAGGAGGAGAGTAACCTCCATACCTAGTTGTCATTGAACAAGAAGAAAGAGTCTCTCTCATAGCATCATGGTCTATCTAGGGGGTGGCCATTGGTAAATCTGTTTAGGAGTGGTTGTGCCTACGATTGGGTGGAAACGGGCACCTCTCTCATTTTTTTCTTCACGATTCTGGTTTATGATAAGTATTTTTATAATCTATGTACTATAATGGAAGTGATAGTTGAATGTCTAAGTTTATGGTTAAATTTTACAGTGTTTGATAAATCATTAGTGTTGGTTGTGGAGCTTGATTATCTTCCTGATTCAAAGGTATTTTTTTCAGTCGTGTTTATACCCCATGAATACTTTACACCCCAAAATGATATACACTCCTCCATGTGGGGGAGTGAAAGGGGGGATTTCCTTGTAAATGCATATTATAATTTCATACTATATCTAGACCGTTCATTATAAGGTTGCAGATCTAGTGGTAGAAGTTATGCTAGGGTTTTTTTTTTCCTAGAAGGCAACCCTTTTTTATAAGGGAAATGTATTGCGGATATGTATCATTGCGAATATTTTATTTTGAGAGAGGACACTGTGAGAGAAAGAAGAGGAAGTTGCATTGGGTGTATTGTATGTTGTATCCCTTAATTTGTTGGATAATAATAAAGGAAGGACCTAGAAATTTATCTAGTAGATGTATCCCACACTGGGTGAACCACGTATATCTATGTCTCCATTGTATTGTGTATCTTCTATGTTTTATTTCTACATTTGTTTTTATTTTATTGTTCTGTGATCCTGTTTTTCTAACAACTGGTATCTGAGTGAAAGGTAACTCGTAGGAAAAGAGGGTTCCTGGTTCGAGTGGGAGCAATGAAGGAATATGGAATGTTTAGGGTCAAGAAATTTAACGGAAAAAACTATTAGTTATGGAAGATGCAGATGGAATATTATTTATATCAGAAGGATCTATTCCTACCATTGGGTGTAATAGAAAAGAATTTGACATCCATGAAGGATGAGGAATGGGAGGTTCTTGATAGAAATGCACTAGGAACGATATGACTGAGCCTGTAAGTGTCGGTGGATTTTAATATTTAGAAAGAAAAGAAAACGAAGGAGCTTATGGATGCATTAGATAAATTGTATGAACAACCCTCGACATCCAATAAGGTATTTCTAATGAAGATATTATTTAATATGAATATGTCATAAGGAGGGTCTACTGTTGATCATTTAAATGAATTTAATATGGTTACTAATCAATTAAGTTCTGTAAATGTGGACTTTCTAATCTTGTGCTCATTACCATAAAGTTGGAATGACTTGGTCATGGCAGTAAGTAACTCTGTCTCTAGTTCAAACACTTTAAAATTTGATGATGTTGTTGGTGTTATCCTTAGCGAGGAAATGTGACAGAAAAGCACAGGTGAGACATCAAGTAATGTGTTAAACATGGAGAAGAGGGGAAGACAAAAGGATAGAGGAAAGAGCTCAGGGAACTGCAGGAATTCTAGGAAGGGTAGATCCAAATCTAGACTGGGAAAGATAGAGTGTTGGAATTGTGGAAAGAAAGGGCATTTGAACAAAGACTGCGGAGCTCCAAAGAAACAAAGAGATGGACAACAGGAGAAAAATTAGGAAGAAAATGTAACAGGTGATGTGTTACAATATGATTTGATTCTTTCTGTAGATAATATTTCTGAGTCTTGGGTAGTATATTCAGGGGATTCATTTCATGCCACACCCAATAGCAAACATTTTCTAAATTATGTTCAAGGTAATTTTCGACAGGTTCATTTGGGTAATGATGCACCATGCAAAATTATTGGAATGGGAAAGGTAAAAATAAAGCAAAGGAATGGAAACCAATGGTTGTTGAAAGAGGTAAGACATGTTCAAGATCTAAGAAAAAATCTAATTTCAAAAAGGTAGTTGGCAAGTGAAGGTTTTATATCCATATTTATAGATAAGGTGTGGAAGGTCACCAAAGGATCATGGTGATAGCAAAAGGAGAGAAGGTAGGTACATTGTGTTTATGTACCGGTAATACTGACTCTTATATCTCTTTAGCTTCTACAAGAGTGGATACAACACTATGGAATCATAGGCTTGGAAACATGAGTGAGAAGGGGATGCAAATACTTCACAAAATAAATTTGTTGCCAGATCTTAAACAAATTTATTTGGATTTTTGTGAGCATTGTGTTTATGGAAAACAAAAGAGAGTTAGATTTCTCAGAGTCGGAAAAGAAAATAAGAGTGGAAGGTTAGATCTTGTGCATATAGATGTATGGGGACCATATCATGTATAATATCTTGGTGTCTCTCATTATTATGTTACTTTTATTGATGATGCAAGAAGAAAAAAATGGGTTTATTGCATCCGAAAAAAAATTGATGTTTTTTATACTTTTAAGAACTGGAAAGCTTTGGTTCAGAATGAGATAGGAAAAAGGTTGAAGTGTATCAGATCAGAAAATGGAGGTGAATATTGCAGCAAGGAATTTGATGATTATTGTTTGTACCATGGGATTCGTAGAGAGAAAATAGTTCGAGGAACACCACAAGAAAATGGTGTGTCGGAAAGGATGAACAGGACAATCATGGAGTGTGCAAGGAGTATGAGATTGCATGTTGGTTTTCCCTTATAGTTTTGGGTGGATGTTGTAGATATATTTGTTTACTTAATAAACAGAGGACCTTTAAGCTCTTTGGATGGTATAATTCCTTAGGGGGCATGGATAGGTAAAAAGGTAAACTATTCTTTTTTGAATACTTTTGGTTGTGAAGCATTTGTCCATATTGGTAAAGAAAATACAACAAATCTTGAGGAAAAATCCAAGAAGTGTACCTTTATTGGACACGATGTTAATGATTTTGGTTATCGCTTATGGGATTATGAAAATCAAAAAATCATTATGAGAAGAGATGTCATATTCAATGAGAAGGTCATGTACAAAGATCAGTTGCAGGGAAAGAAACAGGAAAAAGAAAAACTAGAATAGACAGTGCTTGATGAGATCACTGAAAAGAAATTCCAAAGGTACTAGAAAATCAAAATGTACAACAACAGGAGCAACAGGTACCTAAAACTTCTGCAAGTGTTGTTATAAGATCTACCGAGTTAATTAGACCCTCTGAACGATACTCTCCTTCATTGTATTATTTATTGTTGACTGATTCTGGTGAACCAGAATGTTATGAAGAGGCAATCCAGGTAGACAATAAAAAGAAGTGGGAGAAAGGAATGAAAGGGGAAATGGATTCCTTGGTAAATAACTAGACTTGGAATTTGGTTCAATTTCCTATATGGAAAAGAGCATTATAGAATAAATGGGTTTACAAGTTGAAGGAAGAAGATGGAGGCAAAAAATGGTATAGGGATAGACTTGTTGTAAAGGGGTTTGCACAAAACAAAGGTATATATTTTGATGAAATATTTTCTCTTGTTGTTAAAATGACTTCAATTAGGACTATTTTAAGTCTTGTGGAAGTAGAATATTTACATCTTGAACAATTAGATGTAAAAACAACTTTTCTCCATGGGGATTTGGAGGAAGATATTTATATGAAACATCCACATGGATGTGAGGTCAAAGGCAAGGAAAAATTGGAATGTAGGTTAAATAAGAGCTTGTGTGGCCTAAAGAAAGCTCCAAGGCAATGGTATTTGAAGTTTGACAGGTTTATGATAGAACAAGGTTATAGTAGATGTCATTCTGATCACTGTGTTTATTTCATAAAGCTAGAAAATGGAAGCTATATTATCTTGTTATTGTATGTAGATGAACTGATTTTTTCAAGGTCTAATATGCAGGATATAAATGTGCTCAAGAAGAAACTAGCTAATTCATTTTCGATGAAGGATTTGGGTTCCGCAAAGAAAATCCTTGGTATGAGAATAACAAGAGACATGAAAAATTGCAAATTGACATTGTCTCAAGGTGAGTACATAGAGAAGGTGTTGGAGAGGTTTAGAATGCATAATGAAAAACCAATTAGTACACCTTTTCCATCCTTTTCAAATTAACTAAGGAAATGTGTCCCAAGAAACAGGAGGATATATAATATATGTCCAGGGTCCCTTATTCATCAATAGTTGGTAGCTTGATGTATGTGATGGTTTACACAAGACAAGATATTGCACATGCAGTGGGAGTTGTGAGTAGGTATATGAACAATCTAGGTAAAGAACATTGGGAGGTAGTAAAGTGGGTTCTCAAGTATTTGAGAGGTATTGCTACTCATGCATTATGTTTTGGACGTTCAGAAACTATTCTATAGGGATATGTTGATTCAAATATGGCAGGTGATAAAGATATCAAGAGGAGCACCACAGGGTATGTTTTTACTATAGGTGGAACAATAGTAAGTTGGATTTCGAAACTTCAAAAGGTTGTTGCACTGTCAACAACAGAAGAAGAGTATGTTGTTGTTACAGAGGCTAGTAAATAAATGATTTGGTTACATAGGTTTATGGAGGAATTGGGAAAGAAGCAAGACAATAGCAGGTTGCATTATGACAATGAGAGTGTCATTCATCTTGCAAAGAACTTGGCCTTTCATTTGAATACTAAGAATATACATCGCAGGTACCATTTCAAATGATCTATTTTGGAATATGGAAATTTGAAGTTGGAAAAGATACACACTAGCCAGAATCCTGCAGACATGTTAAAAAAAGGAGTAACCGGGGATAAATTGTGTTTCTTCTCAGTTTCAGTTGGTCTTCAAGCATGAAGGTGAATATGAGAAGTTTTCCAGGTCCAAGAAGGATCATAGTCCAGAAGATACAATAGTGATGGAGTTTTTGATATCAGTCTCCAAGTGGGATATTATTGGTTGTGCAACCTGATTATCTCCCTGATTTAGAGGTCTTTTTTTTCAGCTGTGCTTATACCCCATGAAGACTTTACACCTCGGAAGAATGTACACCCCTCCATGCGGGGGAGTGAAGGGGGGGATTTCCCCACCTGTGGGGTCCATGGGGAGCTATCCCCCTAGCTGGGGGGTCTGGGAGAAAGCAGGCCCCCGATAGGGGTTCAGGGCACATCGTTCCTGATGGGGGTTCGGGGGTGAATCCCCTGAAGGAAAAAATTCCTTGTAAATGTATATTTTAATTCCATAGTAAATATGGACTATTCATTATAAGTTCGTAGATCTGACAGTAGAAGTTATGTTAAGGTTTTTTTGCCTAGAAGGAAATGCTCTTTTATGAGAGAAATGTATTACAGTTATGTATCATTGAGAATATTATATTATGATAGAGGAGACTGTGAGAGAAAGAAGAGGAAGTTACAATGAGTGTGTTGTAGGTTGTATCCCTTCATTTTTTGGATAATAATAAAGGAAGGACCTAGAAATTTCTCTGGTGGACATAGACCACATAGGGTGAACCACATATATATGTGTCTCCATTGTATTGTGTGTCTTATATGTTTTATTTCTGCATTTGTTTTTATTTTATTGTTCCGCGATCATGTTTTTCTAGCAATAATAAATGCTTATTATTCTTCTGTAAACTTTCGTATTTACATGGTTTTTGTTTTCTTCTGCTTAGCAGCAGGAGAACTATTAGACATGGGTATTTAAAATAATTTAAGAACAAATATAAAATTTATGTACTTGTTGAGAAACCCTTAGGGAAATCTTCCCAAGGAATGATTTTGTAATATATGAATTAGGGAAGACTTCACTGGAACACCTCGGTCATGTCGACCCCTCAATTCACCCTTTGCAGGTCACTAAGTTCAAGCTCTATGGAAGGACAGAACCTCCTTCAAATCCTTCACCTATGTGATCGAGGGCTCATGTCCACGGTTCTAACTAAATCACAGCTAAGAATTTGGTGTGCAACCCCGAGACTTGTCAAAGGATCCATATGGCCAAGACCTATGAACCCTTCATGAGGTCTGAAAGGAGTGAATTGTTCTGGCTTCGGAACTCTGAGAGTTAGGAGATCTGGTACATATGAATTTACAACCCTTGAAAACAACTGAAGGTAACCTACTGGTACGGTTACTAGAAAGGTTGACCTACATCTGGCGGTTTCTTAACTGTGACCATTGGACCTGCCCCATTGTTAAAGACTGACCCACTTACCTGTCCCAAAGTCATGTGAGTCATATATCCGAGGATTCTCAGGATCTTCCCTGACCATTGGATCTATGCCGTGGTGAGTCTGGAATTGAATACTTCATGAAAATAGAGGTGTCATAACCCAAAACCCCTGAATGTCGGAGTTGTGAATTAGTGTGAGCCATGGATCAGGGGATTCCATTGAGAACCCTTCCCAATCGTTCGATCCATCGGTGTAAGGACTCGCGGGTATCACTTCAATGAAGTTTTGATCCGGGCCAAAAGAAGTATTGAAAGGGTAGAACCCCTGAATGTTGAACTCATGAAGTGACAGAGACCGTAGATCCAAGGATTCTTCAGGATCTCCCCTAACCATGGGATCTACATCATGGTCAGTCCGACGTTGACCACTCTAGGTGAAAATGAGTGTTAAGCGTAAGGAACCCCCGAACTTTGAAGTC
>ML781026.1:1702224-1712379 GCA_009831015.1 Picea engelmannii | reverse complement strand
CCTAGCTCTCATGAAGATTTCCTTGCACATAGAGTGGTACAAAATTTTGGTGAGATCACACCTTATGTGGCATATCCACCTTCACTTGTATATATTTGCATTTAATGAAGTCCTATCCCAAAATTCCTATAAATATGGGATGTGTGAATTCATTATTGCCAACAAAGTGAGGAAATGCATTATATATTGTTCATGTATTTTATTGATGTCTCAATTAATTTATGATCTAGGGTAAAACCCAAAATTAAGGAATGAAGGAGGACATCATTGAAATAACACATGTAAAGAATTCCTCCAACTATAACATAATGATATTCCCTAAAGTGTATCCAATGTTTATCTTGTGGACTAGCTCCATCCTTGAAGTCACATGAATATTGATAGTGGGCCACATCCTTATATCAATCACATGTGGTGATGCCACCCTCCTAGATATAAAGGATAATTTTCTCAGTGGGGAAATAATTGTACACATGAATTGATGCTATTGAGATGATAAGGGTATAAACAAGATGTTCTTCCATGATCATCCCTTTTTTGGATTTATACTTAAAAGTATTAAAGTTGAACTCATGTACGAGAATGATCCATTAACCAACACATATCATGAGGTTAGTATTCATCAATAGGTAAAAAAGACTTATGTTGGATGGTTACATGTGTTGTTCAATTATGCATGTATTATTGAAGTTTCTTGATAATGAAAACCAAGGAAAGGTAATGATTTTCGATGTCTATGTGCTTGGTTTTGTAAGGAAGGAAGTTACAACTAATGTGGTAAATAATGCACTCGATATTGTTATTGTCATCTCGGGAAAGTATTCCTCATGTGGAAGACTTGGTGACCACATTATAAGTAATCAATCTGTAATTCCCACCAATAGAGTGATAAACATAAAATATGTATAATGTATAGTGAAGTTGATTTAACCACAAGATACACCCATAACAAAGAACATACATCAATAACCAACTATACACCAAGTCTACATTAACCAACTACATTACCTTCTAATAGGGAAAATGTTTAGCAGTGCAATTATGAAATCTGTAAGTAATTCAAATGTCTACATGTAATATAAATTAAGAAGAGATGGAAGAAATACCTAGTAGTGGCCAACTTATTTTTGAACTTACAAAGAAATATCAATGCACCAACTTACTCCAAGTAGTAGCAACAACAAGAACATAATGGGAAATGAAGTTTGGGAGACAACTCTCCTCCTAACCACCCCTCAATTAAATATTGAAATCCCCTAATCCCTCAATCACCAAGGCTATACTAGCTACCACTCCTTCCTCCCCTCAAGACATAAGGTCTCAATATCCATAAAACATAAATATTCTCATATACAAGGTGAAAGACAACTCAAGAAAATGTAACCCCCTTCAATTCTCATGCATCCTCCATATATCCCCATATTTAGGAATTAGTTTAAAATAAAATGTTATGATTTTATTAGCGTTCACACCTCCACATGTCATTCTGATTCAACTAGTATATTTTGATATTCCTATTAGTCTTCTTCCATGTCTTCCTAACCCTAGGCCAACACGTCATTGTACTCATGTAAGAGAGTGACAAATTTAACAACCTATGACTTAGAGAGGGACACCCCAATCTTGAAAAGTTTAGGGGTTTCAACATCCCCAACATTAATGCTAACAATGACTTCCACTAGCATAGTGTTACTATTATCCCACTATTTTTATTTTATTGTGCAGATGAAGTGTTATTCATAGAATACATCATTTATGGTAGAATATTAGTATGATGAAGCCAATGAATAAGTATGTAACTTACAAAATATGGTTGAATTATCTATGAATAGACAAATTCAAATGCCATTGACTAGAATTGAGCATGCATAGAACCTTAGTGATTTATGTCATGCAATCTATGTGAGTAATCCTCCAATACTCAGTCTTCATGTATGTCACTAGCTCATTTTCACACAATCTAACAATTTCCATGAACACATAGATATTGGAAAAGACTCAAAATTTTATGCTTCAGATGCGACTCATTCTCCCATGGGGGAGAAAGTGGGGAATCTTAGATAATGAGCTCATGCTTGAGCCTACCTTATCAAAGAATATGGGGGGGGGGGGGGATGTTTTTAAAGTGTTATCCAAACATACCTTTGGCCTTGGTAGGATCGTTAGTGTTAGCACTTCGTAATTTCTCAAGCCGAGGGAGAAATTGACAGAGGTAACCACAAAACCACTTGGAGTCAAGGATCTATCCCTCCAAGACTCATAGAGGGATCTATCTGTATGATTTAACTTTGTTCGGATTGGATATTAGGCTAGTTATGAGGACAGAAGGTTTGTTTTTGAGTTTTTTGTTGGGACAACAAAAGAGGGCCATTGGGCAAAATGGAGTAAAAAGAGGTTAAGGTGATCAATGGAGGAATAACTGAGATCATTATGTAACAACACAAGGTAATCATGTTAGTGGATCCTTTTAGTTTATGAGATGGAAAAAGAGGAACAGATTACGGTTCACTTCAAATGCAGAGCAGTTCTATCTGAATTCTACATTCAAACTTTAGAAGAAAACATAAATATTGTTTAAAGCCAGAACATGGTGTTTGAAACAAATCCTGGACATAATCTTCTTATAAACAATAAAGAAATAAACAACATACAAATACCAGAGAAAAACAAGTTACATTGAGAAGTACTTCACCACATAATCATGACACATGAATCTTGAGACATAATATCTTTATATTCATCAAAAAGGGTCACTTACAACCTCTTGAAACATCTTTAAAATAGGTGATGATATTTCAATACCATCCATCCCTTCAGGTCCAACCCCTATGCCATATTGCATTCTATCTCTACAGACTAGGGGATCAAATCCCCGCCTTAACTGTTTCTAGATATTTCTGCAAAAACCTAATTAATGTTTTGTCAAAATAGAGATTTGATCTCTTTCAAAATCATACCAAATATCTTGAAACTATTACAATATATTTGATTTTTACCCCTGAAAGGGTAAAAATAACAAAGATTGCTTGTTGATTTGTATCCTAACATTTTGGAGGTTACAACAAAATCCCAAAATATAGGAAAAACTTTGATTTTGTTTAATAACCAAATACAGTCCGATCTTAGCTTGAAAACAACATATTCAGGACGAGTCATGTTATCGCACAGTTTATAGTTTAGGTCACAGGCTAAAGGATAGAGGACAAACTGGCGTAACGGGAACCTTCCCCACCCAATGTCACCTCGATGGGGAGGTTCTTTCTGTTTAGGGAGGTTAGCCCAGTGGAGACGTCCCCGGTAACCTGGGGTTTGAAGAGGAAAAGGATACAAGGTAAGGTTTTAAGATTTCCCTCCTCGCAGGTTACCACCAGTGTCAGATAGTCCGACTAATCAGCCAATAAAAGAAGTGTAGGCCCTTTTGAAAACACCTGCCCAGAACAAGACAATAGAAAAACAATATATATATTTGCAGGCTATAACTCAAAGGGTTAGTACTTCTTTAACTATCTGATTTTATTCAATAAGCAATGCAATAGATACAAGATGAAGTCAACGTTCTTGTTAATTAGCCTATGAAAGATCATCAATTCATCAATATCTACCAAAATGACCAAGCCAACAACATATCCAATCAATAATTTATTCAATAAATGCTTGACGTCATCACTCAATTCCTTATATTATACCTTTGTTGCGTCAAGATGAGATATTCAACTATGACGTCAGCCTTTATTGTGTTAGCAATGTTAGTTAGGGTTTTAAATTTAGGGTTTTAAAGGTAGTTTTTGTACACTAGAGGCTCAACGTTGGAGATCTAACCAGTGCCTTAGGGTATATGGAGTCAAAAGTAAGGGCACAAGGTCTCGGCAGGATAAAAACTTAGAGACTAGAAGGTAGGGTTCTATGGTGCTGCAAAGGCAGGGCCCTAGAATCAAAACCCTAGGGGAAAGAGGCTCACTCTGGTGTTGCTTAATCAAGGCCTTGTGCTCTTTCCTCCTTCTCTAAAAAAACTTGGCAAAACGGCTAGCTCAAAGTATAAATTTAAGGGAGAAAGTGTTGCAATAGCAAGGCCTTCAAACCCTAGGTGTAGTCAATCTAGGCCTAGGACGTCTCCTCTTTTAAACCTATAACTTCAACGCTAGCTCAAAAAGGGAAGACAAGTGTAGCAACGGCTAGGCTATATCTTCTTTCTTCAATGGCTAAAAACTATTTCTCAACAAGGGGATATGTAACAATGACCTACTTGTGTGCTTGTTACCTAGGGTTTTAAATCAGCAATATAATAAGCAAATGTAAGAAAATATACCTACAACCATTCATTTAAGAAGTTTTGCATGAAAATTCACTTACATGTCATAAAGAAAGCATAAGCAAACCCTAGTTGTAAACCTTCCTTGAGAGAAATGCCATAAATGCCAAGAAAAATCCTCCAAGAACAAGTGAGCCTCACTTAAACACCAAAATTACTCTATTAGGGCACAAGAAATCAGATCTCACAAGAGAGTGAGTTGTGTTATGTCCAAATGAGGGAAAAACATCCTCAATATATATCATTCCATGACCTTTAATTTACAAATTAGGTCATTAAAACAGCCGACAAGGCTGACTACCAAAAATTATATTGTTTTTACATTAACTGCTAAGTAAAAGACATAAAATGAGCAAAAGGTGGGACGTCAAGCCCTTCTGAGGGAGACGTTGGCCCTTTTTGGGCATGTCCAGCATCCAGAAGTCAGGCGTTAGCCCTTTTAGGGCTCCTCTAAGCTGCCACACGTGCTAGTAAGCCCATCAAACTGCCACACGCTCAAGATGACGTCCAGATCTCTTGGGTGACGTCCTGTCCATCAAGAGGAAAACGTTCCATCTGAAGTGGGTTATCCCCCCTAGGCTGGGCTCAACCAAAGTGTCTTGGGTGGAACGTCCTTCTTTTCTTCATGTGCAAAGGCTGATCATAACACTGTCCTGTCTCTGCCACTGATGGGATCCCAACAACCATCTGATGGGCTCTTTAGCCCCATGGAGGTCCGAGCTAATCATCTCCCCATGTGTACTGGTCCACTGGTACCTGTCCGTCGCGTATGGTCATGCACATCAAAAACTTTGCTCTCCATGGGCTCATTAGTCCTCGGGATCATAGAAATGTCAATCATATTTCATCATTAATTTTATCAAATGCATGTATGAGACCCCTAACATATCATCTAATAGCTCAAAGACATTACACTGACCTACTATACAAAGCTGAAGAAAAAGACAATATGACCCATTGGGCTAGTATCCATAAGAAAAGGAAAGTTCCCAAAGGACATTATTCAAGCCATGTAATACGAGGTGATATGGTCTAAGGATGTCCAGACACAGTGAAGACGAGGGGCAGGTATTATCCATGGGTGCCTTTGTAGGAGGCGAGTTGTACCTGTCATGGATGCAGTTTTTTTCCAAGCCCCTTTATTGCCTTTATTCTTTCTTTATTTATTACTTTTTTCTTTCTTTTTACTTCAAGGTCTGACCAGAGGACACTGCCTTGGCATGGTGACCAGAGCTAACAGTGTTACCCATGAGTATTTTCGCAGAAATGATAAGGCTGGCTCGTGATGAGACCCCCTTTCCCTTGGCCATGCAAACAAGGGTCATTGCCCTGGCGTGGTGACCAAATAATGGCAATGTCATACTGCTAGATACCTATGAACATAATGGGTTAGCTCGTGATGAGACCTCCCATCCTCTTGGTTAGGTCTTGTTTTATTATTTTTCTTCGGGTCCCTTTTGTTTCTTATCGAGAGGCCTTTTATTGCCTTCTCAAGGATCCTTGGGCGATGCATCTCTAGGTTTTATTTCCTATGGATTTTATCTTTTACCAACTACTTTTGCCTCATGGGCCTTTAGCCCCTTCTTCCCACAAGACAAAGTGTAACCCCTCAAATAGGTCATCCTAATGCCCGGACTAGGGGAATGGGATGAATGTATGGGAGATAAGATGTAAAATGGTAATATGGTGGGAGCGGACGATGGCTCTTCAAATCCCCCTTGGTGGCTAACCAAAACCTATGGGTACAAGCTTGCTAGGGCACCCTGTTAATCCCCCCAACAATGGTCAAGTGGGTTAGTGTAAGATCCAAGCAGTTGTCAGAAATGTAAAGAGCCTGATGCATATATCTGAAAGTTATAATGATCAAACATGGCACATACCATGATACCTGGACCAATTACCTCATGGAGCAAGAGTCTTCTCTGATGCAAGTCCAAGCTGATGGTGATGGATGCTGCTACTACTGACAGGACAAATCTGATGAATAAGAATAAGGATGGGCCCTCCAGGGCCATGCTCAGGTCAATCCTGCTCTCGGTACTCCATGTCTAGGACCTGTGGGCCTCGAGAAATGATCTCCTAGTTATCCCTAGAAATTGGGGATAACAGCTGGCTCCAACTTGGGGACATGTGCTCACCGTAGAGTGCATGAGAACCTCAACATCTCTGGCATAAACTTGTAGACCTTCTCACACTCGAAAAAGGACATCAGCAACAAAATTGGGGTGGTATGGCCACTCCGCAAAATATAACATGTATATATGAAATACAACAAACAAAATGCATGCGAGGAAACAAACATGAAATGAAGATGGTATAATACACGGAAAATGCCTACCTACTCATACTTACCTGTATAGTCATGTGTCTGGGGGGTAGTAACGCTTGATATGTAAAGTGTTTACCAACAGTTTCAGAATCTCTCCTTCCATTGTCTCCAGGTTGAAGGAATTTGTACCTACACAACTCTCGATCTTATAAGGGCCTCCCCATAGGTTGTCTAACTTTTTGTGCATGCCAAGCTTCTCTTTCCTTTTATCCCACAACAGGACAAGATCTCCTTTGGAGAAACTTCTTTCCTTGGCCTTGTGATCAAAAGTGTTATTTATCTTTTCTTGGTTCCTCGTCATTTGACCTAAGGCATTTCTTCGTGTTTCATCTAATTCTATTAGCTGATTTTTTCTTCCTTGGATCACCTCCATATCTGTGGTGTATTATTGAGCAAATCAGAAGATAGGGATTTGGAGGTTTACAGGAAGTTTTGTTTCAAGTCCATATACCAGCTCAAAAGGAGTTTTCCCTGTGGAAGTTTTCATTGTTATTTGATCTGCCCATACTGCATATTTTGTTTTACTATCCCATGACTTCTTATTTTCTCCGACAACCTTTCTTAGAATATTCATGAGGTTCTTGTTGGTTGACTCTACCAATCCATTTCCTTGTGGGTAGTAGTTTGAGGAATGGGATAGGGTAATCCCATATTTGAAACAAAATTCTACCAGAGCGTAGGAGCTAAAAGCTTTGGCATTATCTGTAGTGATTTTGGAAGGGACGCCAAACCTAGTTATGATCCAATCTTCCAAGAAGTTCATAACAACTTCTTCGGTGGCCTTCTTTGTAGGAATTGATTCAACCCATCTAGTGAAATAATCTGTAGCTGTCAGGATCCACCGATAGCCATTACTCGAATTATCTTTGAATTCACCCACAAAATCCAAACCCCATTGTTGAAAGGGTGCCTCCACTACTACTGGTTTTAAAGGCTATGCTGGAAGTTTCAGTTTGTCGGTAAAGTATTGGCAGGGTTGGCAAGATCGAACGTGTTGATAAGAATTTGAAAAGAGTGTTGGCCAATAATAATTGGCCCTCAAAATTTTATGGGCAGTAGTACGTGTTAACTCCTCTAATAAACTAGTGGATTTATTTCTTTTCTAGGTGATAGGTTGTGACCTCAAGTCATATTTTGAAGTTTCTGCAATCATTAAGCTTAGGTTTTTGGTTCTGTTTTTGAAAATAATGTGGTCCATGAAGTTTTCTTTTCCAAAAATCTCCATAATTCATTTTCAACAGCTAACTTATGTTTGAAAGTTGGATGTGCGCTGAGGAAAGTTTCGACTTTCCACAACTAAGGGACACTTTTCATTAATGGGTGCGTTGTTGAAAGCGGTCGAACATTAAAAAGTTTTGAAAATCCGTTCTCGGGTGGCGCGCTGTGGAAAGTACATGCTTTCCGCAGCTAAGGAGGGTCTTCTACAAAGCAGTGCGCTGTGGAAAGTGAATACTTTCCGCAGCTAACAGGGGTTTCCAAAAAGAGTCGTGCGTGGTGAAAGTGGCAAGTGATGCGTTTGGCATAGGCGTTCTCCACGGGTTGTTGCTGCACGAAGCGGGAATCACGTGCGTGATATCCACGTATAAAAACCATGATGATGTGATCACCCCCACGTCAGAACAAATCTAAATCATGCGTTGATAGGAGTGGGCAATCATAGAAACTAAATCATGCATATTAGATATGACTGTAATTTGAATTCGTTCCAAAACCCACGCTCAACGCTCATCACTTTCGGAATGGAGAGTTTGTGTTCGGTGATGCAGGTACAGAGGAGGTACCGCCAGCCTGACACCATCAAATCAATCAGAGGTCTCATGTCACAAACCTTTTCCAAAACATTGTCGAAGTTTTCATTCAATTCAAAGCAGATCCGAAGCCCAGACTGCTTTCAACAGCGCAGAACCTCGGCTCGACTAAGCGGTTACAGGTATTACAGTGGTCAAGTGCTTGAGCTACAGAATGGTGAGAAAACGCAGTGGCGTTTTAATCAAACGAGAATTGGATAACCTATCATTTTTAGAATCACATCCCAAGGTCCAGAGGCATTTTTCAAATGCGGGTTGCATGGAATTCGCATAAATGTTACAAGTTGGGTCTCACCAGGCCACAGCTGAAGCCTTCGCCAAGACATTTGATGGTAACAAAGCTTGCGTTGGCTCTGTAGAAATCAAGGTGGATGAGGTTGTCATTGTCGCAGCTACAGGATTGCCAATAACTGGTCAAAAATGGTTTAAAACCACCGCTCCTAAGAATCTGGATTTCAGGGTCTATTTGAAGGATGGGTACAAGCACAAAGTGTGGAGAAAAGGTATGCTCGTTTCATATCTGGATGAAGAGTGGCAAGATTTATTCAAAGCTATTCAACTATACATTACATCAGAGGGAAGATATGACAAATTGATGATATATCACTTCAAGTTATTGGATCACTTCACAGGTAAGACCCCCATCAATTTGCCTTATTTCTTGTATCACAGTTTGACTAAAGTATGCAAGAGGATTAGAGCTCAACCCTTGAGCGTGAAAACTACTTTATGTCACCTTGGCCTCATAAAATTGATCATCCTGCAAGAATTGAAGAAACAGGAGAGGAGCTGGGAGCACTTCCTGTTCTGGGAAGGTTTTGAAACCCAGAATCAGACTGCAAATGAGCAGATGGCAGGTTTAAAGAAGCAATTGTCTCCTCAGAGTAGCTCAAGGAGAAGAAGGGCCTTGCCAGGACCATCAGAGGACAGAGTTTCTGAAATAAAGCATCACAGGCTGAAAAGAAAACTGAACTTCGAGCAGACTACAGAGCAGACTACACAGCAGAATTCAGGACATCCTACGTAGGAGGGAAGAATATCCTAAATTTTCCATACTCAGATTCAGAATCTGAGTAGAAAGATCAGTGCCCTGCCATCAAGAGTTCTGAACAATCAGCAGAATGTGCTCAGAACTATGAGACTTTAAATCATACAGAGCAGGGAGAATCATCAAAAAACCCTAGATCAAATAAATCTCAGAAAATCAAACACCTCAAGGAGGTAATTGCCCAGCAGGAGGTCTTGGAGCGGGTGATAAAGGATAGATATAAAAGGTTATCTGACAACTTTGCCAAGACAAACGCGACATTTGAAAGATTGGCCAAGGAGACTGTCAGAGAGAAGAAAAGGAAGACTAAACTCATAAAAGACTACAACAACCTACGGTGTATTACCAAGCACCTCAAGAGGCAGATCAGGGGGTTGAAACAAAAGTTGAAATGAAAGTCTCATCCAGACCTGAAGGTTCTTGCTCAGGTGGCCGTCAACATGCAAGGTGAGAAGTCAGCTGCCAACTGATTTTGGTTTGGAATCAATTTTGGAGGCGAAATATCTTTTTGTGCACTATCGGGACTTTCAACAGCGCCAGGCTAATATTTCATTACCCGTTAGCTGTGGAAAGCGATAGCTTTCAACAACTAACCCGTGAAAAGTTCAAACGGTTGCGCTGTTGAAAGTTGGGCAAGCAAGTTTTGAGGCCGAAAACGCAA
>ML781026.1:1628923-1683374 GCA_009831015.1 Picea engelmannii | reverse complement strand
CACATGGCCTGCAATGCCAACCAAACTTCCTTCAGACATACCAAAGTTTGAAGGGAAGGCAGGGGATGACCCCGCCAATCACGTCATGACCTTTCATCTATGGTGTTCATCCAATAGCATCATGGAAGACTCTATCAGACTGCGTATTTTTTAACGCACACTCACTGGCCCATCAGCCAAATGGTATGTCGAAGAAAAATCAGGGTCCCATACGACCTTTGAGTCATTAGCCAAGGCCTTCTTGACCTTTTTCCAATTACCCATCCGCCATGACAATGGTCTAGAACTACTATCTAACTTCAAACAGACCTCAGCCACCCACATCGCTGACCAGATTCATGAGTGGCGTAGGCGACGTAGTTTGTGTAAAGCAGAAACCACCAAACAACAATGCCTTGACTGGTTTCTTAGATCACTTGTCGCTCTCCTTGGTAAGGATGTAGCTTCTACCTTCCCCCAATCTGAAGAGGAAGCCATCATCAAAGCTCAACAATATGACCTCATCTACGCACAGTCAGGATACTTATACACAGTACTCCCTGATCTCCCGAAACCTGTGCCATTTGGCCAAGACAAACCTGGAATGTCTCACTCAGCAGACGGACTAATAGGTGCCACCACACACCATAGTCCACAACCCCAACCACCACCGATGTATGGAACACCTCAGTACCCGCCGGCATATGGGGGCACTCCTTATTTCCCCCCACCTCCTTATCAACAACCATATCTTGTTGCCCTACCTCCACCCATTAGTGGACCACCATCGACACCTCCCATACATCCACCTATTCCCACAAACAGTGGTACTCCCTCAACGTCAGCTTATAGTACTAGTGAAAACACGATGCCTTCCTATGTACCCTATGGATCGGTACCACCACAAATTCCATATTTTCCCTTTCTGGGTCCTCCACAACCCATGGCTCCCCCCCATCCTCATGCGGGGGTAAACTTTGTTCAACCCTCTGCTGCTCAACAATACCAAAATTTTGAACAATTAAACACAGCCAACCCTTCGAACAATGCCAAGAAGAAAGGACGGAACAGGAATAACAACAATCCTGGTCAAGGCGGGAATCAACCCCCACCGCATCAACCCACTGGGGGCAATCCAAACCAGGGGAACCAAACCCCCCAGGGGGGCAATAACAACAAACGCCAAGGGAGGAATACTGTTAAAACCAGCCACCCTTGTGCTCTTTGTGGCGTGTATGGCCATTGCACACACCATTTCCCCCAGATTGTTGATTTCAAAATGTTGAAGGACTCTGGGAGCCTTCCCCCTTCTCCTGCGTAACCTGCCCCACAGCAGGCACAACAACAATATGCGCAACAAACCCCCCCGTCGTACTACAAAATCCTATCCCTCATCAAGGTGTCATAAACACCCAGCAGGACACACAGCATCCCCCACCTCAGGTGGGCCAATACCATAATCCCAACAATCCAGTAGAACGAACAATTCTCCTCACCAGTGAGGAAGAAATCCTTCTACAAACACGCAATCGTCAGTATCCTACAACAACTGAGTCTACTCCCATCTAAGCCGAGACAAACCCCACACCAACGGGACCCCCATTGATGATCCCTCACCCTTCCGCCGAACCACCATTATGCATCCCTCGCATCCCCTTGCGCAGGAATGTTCACAACCCATAGGCTAGGGCAGCACATAACTACAGCTTGGTAGATGACTTAGCGCAATCCCCGGCTGCCATGTCAGTTCTGGAAGTCCTCCAGACGTGTCCAACGCAGCGGAAATAATTAATTTCCGCCTTGGGGGCAGTCGACCCGGCCGATACTCGACTCATCACTTTTGACCTTGATAGCTGCGAACCTCGTCTTCCCCCCGTAGTTTCTATTCAAATACCAGTCAAAATACGGAACATCACCGTCCATCGGTGTATCATCGATGAAGGGGCATCTACCTGCATCATGTCCAAAACAGTATGGCAGAAACTTGGTTCCCCGGACCTCTTAACCTCCGCCATCACATTGCGAGCTTATGACAGAAGACCATCATCCCCCGAAGGGCTCTTCCAAAATGTCCCCGTAGAACTCGGGGACAAAACCATTCTCATAGACATTGAAGTTATCGACGCTCAACTCGATTACAATATCTTGTTTGGCCGTACCTACATGTATGCTATGAAGGCGGTGGCATCATCCGTCTTTCGGACAATCATGTTCCCTCACAACGGGAAGATTGTAACCATTGACCAAGTCTTACATTATGAGCCAAACCCATCTGCCAATCTCGATAACATTCTTCCTCTCATTCACACTAACAAAGACGTATATCCACTCATCGAGATGGGCCCAGGTATTTTCAAAGATCCATCCTTGTTAGGGACATACCATGGAGCACCACCACTCCTTCCCCCTAGCCAAGTATACGTCGTTTCCTCTAAAGAAACCCACACAGAGGATACTCGCCCTCCTCAGGAGGCTTCAGTCATTCCTGACGTCTCAATAGTCGCAGCATCACTCCCACAGGAGCCTCCTGCGAACTCGTCGACCCCCACAGTCCATGAGTCCACACCCCCTCAGGGGCCTAGTCCCATTTGGGAGACAGTCCCCCGACCCCTCACTCAAATTCCCTTCTTTTACCCTCCACCCGGTATAAAATCTTTCTAGGTAGCGGTAACACTCACTCTACCCAATATGGTGTTAGCAATCCCAATGTGGTACTTACATCCACCTGAGATGGTCCCTCGCCCACAGGCAGGCCTCCCCATGACGATTCCTGTCATCACTCCCACTACTCCCACTACCCCCATACTCCCTACCCCCCCTGCTACCGTCGGGAACAGGCGACAGAAGAAGGAGCCCACACCTCCACTTCTTCCGCGTATCCCACCACCTTGCGCCTTGTGTGACAAAGAGGGTCACCAAACCAACAACTGCCCATCACTACCGGAATTACAGAATTTGATTCCCCCCAATCCAATCCCCACACCACCCATTTCTACTGCTACCACACAACCTTCCAGTAGTAAAGGGTTGAGGACCAAATTCGCGTGTGCCATCTGTTCTGAGTATGGCCACTACACCCATCATTGTCCGACACTGCCACGTTTCCGGCAGGCATTAGCTATCATATGCCAGGACTTTCAGAACAACCCACGCCCTGCCACGTCCTCCACGACTAATATCACTGACATTCGCTATGTCACCACTTTAGTCAATGAACACATGAGGTGCCCCTACTCTCTTTGTGATTCATTAGCACATTTTACATTCTAGTGTTCTATAATCCTCGCATACAGGCAACGTCGATTGGCCCTGCATCACCAACCTGCAGCGGTGGTAATCGACCTTACTTCATCACTCGAGGCTCTTTATGTCATTTCTCCAGACCCCAAGGCACTCCCAATACCTCCTTGGTTCTTAGATGGCACATCTGAGGATTTACCCCGTAACCCTCCCAACTCTCCTGCTCATTCCCCTACAGAGATTACCCATCCAACCACCATGGGTACCCCTCAGTACTTCAACATATGGTTCATGATGAGTGAACCCTCATCATCGGCGCGTACCACTCCCATTGCTCCCCCAGTAGGGGGAAATCACCCTAGAGCCGAGATCACTCCTTACGACCCCTTATACTCTCGTCGTTTCCAAAACGACGAGGAAATATTGGAAGAGCTACAATGCCCAGACTCTCCCTGGGACGCACTACATCATCGTGCACTCTTCCTTCCACAGGAGACCCTCATGCCTCCTAACCAAAACCTCATTTACGCGGTTGAAACCAAAGATTTTATCCCATCCGGGCCTATCGATTGGTTTAACAATCCCATTCCGGCCCCTGATGCCTTTGAAGAAGGTAATTTGGCTAACATTTCCCCCACCATCAAAATCGACATTTCCATTAAACCAGGAATTTTCGAAGAAATCATCATTGGAGCAGCTTGCACTCCACAGGAAATCACTGCCTACAAAGCCCTCTTCCAAGAATATAGAGATATCTTCGCCTGGTCATACACGGAGATGCCTGGCCTCGACCCATCCATTGTCGAACATCGTATCGACACCTGGCCTGACATCACACCAGTTCGCTAGAAACAGCGACCGCTGCACCCATCCAAGGCCACGGCTATCAAAGCCGAAATTGACAAATTGCGTACGGCCGGATTCATTTACCCCATTGCTTATACTTCATGGGTTTCCAACCCTGTACCCGTCGACAAAAAACAGGGCACCATTCGCGTTTGCACCGACTTTCGCGATCTCAATAATGCATGTCCAAAAGACAACTTCCCAATGCCTTTCATCGACCAGATTATCGACGATTGCGCCGGCCATGAGGCTCTCTCCTTTATGGACAGATTCTCTGGCTATAACCAAATTCAAATTCACCCAGTCGATCAATACAAAACCGCATTCATTACCCCGTGGGGTACGTTTGCATATCGTGTCATGCCCTTCGGCCTAAAAAATGCTGGCGCAACTTTCCAGCGGGCTATGACATACATCTTTCATGATCTGGATGCAATCATCCTCGCCTACTTGGACGACCTCACTGCTCGCTCCAAGAAACACACTCAGCACATTGATGATTTACGAATCATCTTTCAACGGTGTCGTCAGTACAACATTCTCTTGAACCCTCTCAAGTGTGTTTTTTGTGTCACCGCCGGGTGCCTCCTCGGTTTTATCGTTTCCCAAAGCGGTATTACTGTGGACCCCCTTAAAGTCAAAGCCATCACTGAAATTCCACCTCCTCGGAATTTGCGACAACTGCAAAGTCTACAGGGAAAAGCTAACTTTCTGCGACGCTTTGTTCCTGATTACGCTATACGCGCACATGGTTTCCTTCGCTTACTTCTCCACGACATCCCTTTTCATTGGGACGACTATGCCCAACAGTCATTTGACGATCTTAAAGCGGCGCTTTCCAATGCACCTTTGATCAGTGCACCTGAATATAATTACGACTACATCCTCTACGTATCAACATCAGCTATATCAGTAGCCAGCATCCTTGTCCAGCTCGGAGATGACAATCGTGAACACGTCATTTACTACGTCAGTAAGAACCTCTCAGGGCCACCCTTGAAGTATAAACATGAAGAGAAACTTGCTCTTGCAGTTCAGAAACTACGCCTCTACATTCTGCTTCGCACCACCAAGGTCGTCGCAGATTCCAACCCTATGCAATATTTGCTCAGCCGTCGACAAGTTAACGACAAAATCGCTCGATGGATCGTTATCCTCCAGGAATACGACCTCGAGTTCTCAACACCTATCACGAGATGATCATCGGCGCATTCGCCATTAGGCCCCCCGCTATCTCCTCATCGGTGACATCCTATATCGGCGGGGCGTCGAAACCCTTCTTCGTCGCTGCCTGACTATTGACGAGGCCGATAGAGCCTTAAACGACTGCCACAGCGGTGCCTATGGGAGCCATCTTTCGGGCATTGCCACAGATCAAAAGACTATCCGAGCCGGTTATTTTTGGCCTACCTTATTTCACGATTGCATTCATGCCGTGAAACGATGTGAGCAATGTCAGCTCTATGCCAACAAAGCCCGAGCCCCCCCCGCCCTTCTTCATCCTGTCATTACCGCCGGCCCCTTTTGTAAATGGGGCATCGACTTTATGACTTGTAATCCCCCCTCCAACAATAGTCACAAATACATTGTTGTCGTTGTCGATTACTTCACCAAATGGGCCGAAGCTATGCCCACTTTCAACAACACCGCTGACACTGCAGCACGTTTTTTCTTTAACCACGTCATATCACGTTTTGGCGTACCACTCCAACTTGTTTCCGACCATGGGAAACACTTTGAGAATGATATCTTTGTCGAACTCTCATCTCGGTTAGGCTTCTCTCACGAGTTTGCCTCACCATATTACCCTCGGTCAAATGGACAGGTCGAGGCAGTGAACAAAGTCCTCAAGACCATGTTACAATGCATGGTTAATAAACATAAAACCAATTGGCATCATATGTTATTTTCCGCGCTATGGGCTTATCGAATGGCAGTAAAGACCGCTACAGGTTTTACGCCATTTCATTTAGTCCATGGGGTCGAGGCAACTCTTCCCATCGAGTGCAAAATTCCCACCCTACGCACTGCAATTGAGCTTTTACCTGACACTGCTCCACTGGAGAAGCGCTTGCTGAACTTGGAGTTGTTGGATGAAGATCGTCGATCTTCATTACAGAACAACGAGGCAGCTAAAAAATGATCCAAGGCTACCTTTGATCGCCATGTCAACCTTCGTTCATTTCATGAAGGTTACCTCGTCCTGGCCTATGATATCGCCCATGATACCTTTGGCCACGGAAAATTCAAATCACTTTGGCATGGCCCTTACATCATCCAACATTGCCTCACCAAAGGCGCATACATCCTGGCCTCCCCCAGAGGCCTCTCGCTCAAAGAACCCGTCAATGGGTTATACCTCAAGAAATTTTATGCTTAGAAGTAGTCATTCTACTTTAGGTTACTTTTTCTTGTTTAGAATTTTTAATCTTTTTCCTCCTACCCTCTCGTCTAAACTATCCTTTGTGCTATTGACAGATGACTCCTCCACCAGCTTACCACATTGGTTATGCCGACGGCGCCAGCCATTGGACACAAAATCTCGCTTCGGCAGCTTGGGCTCTCTACACCCCTTCACACAAAATGCTACATTCCAGCGGCATTTGTTTAGGACTAGCAACCAATAACCAAGACGGATACACTGCTGTCATTGGCCTCCTGACCGACGCCCAACATCATCATGTTCGTCACCTTAGTGTTTTCCTCGACTCCCAGCTAGTCGTTCTTCAGCTCAACAATGTGTACCGTGTACACGATCCGTGCCTCTTTCGCAAATACCTGCAGGTTAGATTATTATCTCGACATTTTGATTCCATTACATTTACACATATTCCAAGAGAATTGAATCAAACAGCAGATGAAATAGCTAACATAGTGCTAGATTGGCATATATCACATCAAGCTACACATACATAAACATCTCATGCACCCTGTCACAGCATATAGATCAAATAGACATCATCATCATTAACACAAAACACATGTAAAACACATTTGGATCTCAACAACATGTATACTCATATATATATATGGGCCCATCAGGCCATCTGAATGTTTACATACAAAAATATACATATGCCCGTAGGCCAGTGCCACATATCGGTACAAAAATCGGCTCACCAGCCTATATCACCAAAAAAGGTCTACACAATACAATATACATCAGGGTGCCTCTATCGCACCCCAGCTACCCCTCCCTCAGGAGGAGGTGGTGGCCCACCCCCTCTAGCCCCAGGCAGTGGTGGTGGAACACCCGCAGGACCCCCCTGCTAAGGTAGCAGGTGTCCGCTGGTCATCGCGACGAGCACTGCTGCTCGTCGCACTAAGCCCCGCCATGGTGACGGTAACCCTATACACTATTCCAGGAACCCCTCGTCTTGGATACAGATCCACATGCCCTCAGGCACATCCTGCAACACCATCTCAAAATGACGGCGTATATCATCCAAATCTACTCCGGCTGCCGCCGGAGGAGCATGTGATGGCCCCGCACAAGGGTCATCAAAACGACGCCTCTGTGCCGGTCTCTCGGGCCCTGCTGGTCGGCCAACAGCCTCATCCCTCGGACGCCTCCCTCCACGCGGTGGTCTCTCCTGCTCTAGCTGCGCTGGCACTCTGTACAACTCAACCTCGCGCCCGCGAGGTGCCAAATCTGCACATGCTCAAAACAAGCAACAATAGATCATATCAGTGTCTATACATCATACATATGAACTGGTATATCAAAAAACACAACGTAAATCAAAACATACAAACATACCTCGATCATCAAAAACCTCCCCAGGAGGCAATACCATGTCCGGGTCTCCCCGGAAGTCAACCCCAGCATAGGGGTACTGCAGCATAACCTGCGACATCTGCCACCATATCTGTGCTGCTTGCACAGTAAAATAATGTCCTCCTTCGCCACCACCGTGGCGAACCAAAATATGGGACCGCCGCCTCAAACGCGGCTCTCGTATCCCTGGTGCCTCTAATAGCACCCTCGGGCACAGCATCGGCACCCTCTCCAAAAAATAGGCCACCAGGATGAAGCCAAACGCAAACTCTGCGGTACCTGTCGACCGGCATCGGTCCAGCTGCACGATCATCGGCGCGTGAAGGGTCAAACCCCAGGCGAACCGCTCACGGCCCACCACCACCCTCTCCATCACCAGCAGCTCGCCACCACTGATCCGATGGGTCGCTCATGACACATACACCCGAACAATCATCGCTGCTATGCAACGATGCAACAGGGCATCCAACCCACTGATACTCACTACACTCCCAGCCATATAGTTCTCACTTGAACAATATCACCCGACGACATCCCACAGGAGAGTATCCCTCGGCAACACAAGCTCTGCCAGCAACGGTGTTCCCCGGAAGGGGAGCCCAATCAAGAAGTATATATCCTCCACCGCAGTGAAGGGGATCTGCTCTCCTCGCACGAGGAAGCATTGCTGATCAGGGCTCCACATATCGAGCAGGAACTGGAGTAATTACTCCTGTGCCCGTATCAAAGGGCACTAAAAAAACTTTAGCAACCCACTAGCTGCTAAAGATGCTCGAACTGCAGGCCTTGCATTGGCCATAGCATCTCGCAGCTGCGACCAGTCTCGATCGCGCCATCGCACATCCATGGTTACTAATAACCACCTGCACACAACCCAGAGTCCTATATTAGTTTATGAAAACACCAAATACATCAAAAAGACTCCCCTCTTCACCCTTAAAACTTGCCTCAAAGGCGCGGTTTTACCACCCACAGGCGCACACACATGCGCGCCTGTTCACGATACAGGCGCGCACACATGCGCACCTGTTCACGATACAGGCGCGCACGTATGCACGCCTGTTCACAATACAGGCGCGCTCTAAGGCACGTCTGTCAAACTCACAGGCGCACTCGGGAGCACGCCTGTTCACCCCACAGGCGCGCATTAGTGCGCGCCTGTTCACCTCACAGGCGCGCCCCGAGGGTGCGCCTTAATTTCCACCTCACGCGCACCACTGCGCGCTTATTCAGTGGACAGGCGCGCATATATGCACGCCTTCCACTGAATCGCCCACGCACGCGGGCCCACTCCCTAGGAAAATTCCCCTTTAACCTCTTGTACGGCCCCCCGTACCTACCCTGCCCAAAAATTGGAAACCTATTTCTATGCAGGATGATCAGACCACTAAGCTGGAACTCGCACGCCGTCAATCGGGTACCTCGTACTCCAGGAATCGCTCAATCTCCTCTGAATTTGCTCGTCCAGTCACTGTAGTAGCAGGTACAAATGACGTGGCAATGTGGGCCCTACAGTTATATATAGGGTTTTTTCCAAACTTCCACTCACCATTCCGGGAGCCCACAACGTTCGTTTTTCGAGCCGTCTTCAGCCACAAGATCAGCATCCCGCCGCCTACATCACGGCTGTCCCCGGGTCACTTTTCATCCTAGGCCCCCGTGGCGCCTTTTTTCCATATCATGGTCAGGTACGCACGCGCATAGTCACATTTGTCAAGTACATGCTCATATCTTAATTTCTCTTCATATATTGTTCACTTTGGGTATTTGGTTGTTCTGTGTGCAGGTACTTGATCATCATCCCTCAACATCATTCCTTCAGGTATATACTCAGCACTGGCATGTAGTCTCTCCCACTGTATTGCATTTACATTCCCAGTCACACCCTCTGATATTTTCCTTTAGGATAACCATTCCCGGATCTGCAGTACTCACACCTCCGTTTGCATCATCGGTACTGTAACCCAGTAGCATTCTTACCCACATGAGTTGTCTCATTCATAGCACCTTTTTGCACTCTTGACACTCATGCTGTTCTTCATTACCCTTTAGGGATGGGAGTCCCGGTAGTCTTTCATCATGTTGTGAATCAACCACATGCTTCTTCTCCTCATTTTGCTAGCTTCCCATACGGACTCCCAGATCATCGCTCTATGGTTATGTTCTTTTTTACCTGCACCTCCGCAGGATCATGAACCCACCATTTCATCCACTATCAGTTTGCCCATCTGCGAACCTATCTCCATTTCACCTACCTCATACTGAAACTCTCCAATGGGGCCCCCACCCTTCATCAGTTTTCAAGAAATTTCTGCCCTCCCTGGGGCACTCATTTCACACTGGGGCACCCGTTTCTGTATTTGTACATCTTTCCCACATTTATTCATTATTTATTGTACAAACGCCTTTATTTTTCTATTATTTACTTTTTTCGTCACCGTTGGCGACCTACTTTCCTTTTGGCCACACGCAACCCATGTCCCCTTGGTTGGAGCATTACTTCTCGTTTACCCTCACCGACATCGTCTATATCTTCAGAGTACTACCCAGATCACTTACCTCTACCCTCTGAATTTGTTCACCTTGTCCCGCCTCTGGCACAACTTATCCTCGGTCTTGGCGTCCCCCTGATCCTCGACCTTGTCACACGGTTGCGGCCACTATTTGTCTCATACATCCTCCAACCAAGGGCAGTCTTGAGTCTTCCCACTTCTTGACTTCGTCCATGTACCTCTGCCACTTCTTCACCACAGTAGATTCCGTGGAGCCCTTTGCCTGTGGGAGTCGCGTTCCTCTTTTGTCGACATCAACATAATTTTCCAGAAGAGCGACAGTATCTTGATTCTCATTTCCCATTCAATGAGAGATCTCGGATGACACAGGGGGGAAATACCATTGCTCCCTGATGTCGTTGACCCCCATAACATTCGACGCCAACACTTTCTCATATTGCGGTGGGTCTTACTTTGCGACTATTGCAGTTATTATTATCATTTGCCGAAGACCTCTGAACTTGGCAGGGCCATCACTGCCCCCATCATCGTCGCTGCTTGTTCCTGCGATCATTTCCTATTGTTCAGAGTATGTTCCTTCACAGACTTGTCTTCTGCCTTTCTAATTACCGCCCCCAAGGGCGCTGCAGTTGTCTACACCAACATTTCCGTCATATTTTTTCAGAGTTACATCATACGAGCATGGGGCATGCCCGCCTCGTTTGTACATAGTTGTATATTGTTACGCACCTTGTGGAAGGTCGGGATCTACAGGTTCCTTTCTTCCCCAAAGGATTTCTCTACACAGTCCCACTCTTGCTCTCCCTTACAACACCATTTTCAGTACAAGAAACATTGATGGATTTCGGCTATACGTATGCTCCTAACCTCATCCATCAGGGGGCATCTGTTATCATTGAAATTTCGTCCGCACATGGCGACAAGAACTCCGCATCATCAAAACAGGACTGAAGTCATTCATGGCACATAATTAATTCCACAGCATTGCAAAAGGGTCAAAAACTATACAAAATGACCAAAAAATTGAAGGGCGCTTTACAGAACCGGGGTGCGCGCGCATATGCGAGTAACAACAACGTACAATGCGCGCATGCGCACACGAGGTGCAACTGTTGGGCGAAAAACCCGCGCACCTGCTAAATGACGCATTTATTGAAATTGGTCGGCCTCCCAACCACTAATGGATCAGCTCCCAAGTCGATTTGACACCAAATCCGAGCTCAATCTACATGGTGGGTTGGTCAAAGACCTAATTGAGCCCTAAAGAGCCCCTTTTCACACTCCAAAGAGGTTCCATAATGACCCAATGCTAGGCTATAAAAAGCCATGAATAACCATCATTTTATCAAGGAATTCCATGTATTGTTATACTGTTAAGATTTCTAAGGACTCATTCTTTGGAAAGAACATAATTAGCACCATTTCATTGAGCTATTCACCCCTCTCTTGAGTGGATATGCTTAGAGTTCTTTCACCATCATTTTCATCTTTTTCATTGTAAGGAGAGCAAGCTAGTGAGGGCCTCAAGAGCCTTCCATTGGAGAAAGAAGGGACCCAAGTCCCCTTTCTTCATTGTGCCTTTGGATTTCATCAATAGATCAGCTTATACATTGGTGATATTTGTCCATTTGTACTTATTTTTCATTTCCTTCATATGCTCATAGTTTTAATTAGTTTTAGTTTAATTCTTGTTTATTGTTTTGTTTTGTTTTGTTTTCCCTAACCTTTTCCTTTTATAGCTGTCATGCCTAGCAGAGCCCAAATGGGCATGTAAGCACTCTTAATTTGCTCACCTAGTGACGAATTGGGTGCAAACACTAACCTTCTTCTTTGATGGTGTTCCAACTTCTTCAGGGGTTTCCATTTCTACAACTGATGGATTTGTTTCCATTTCTGCAGCTAATGGATCTGAATTAGAGTATGAATATGGTAGATTTAGGACATTTTTCACTGTAGTTTTCCCTTGATCCTCTGCCTTCTTTCAAAACTATAACTTCCTCTTTGTTTTCTTTGATTTTTATGGAGAAACCTTTGAGGTAGTTTCTACAGGTGACAATGCTCTTCTCTTCCTTTTACTGGTTTTTGGGGAAGTTAATTCTTGAGAGGGAGTTCCTCCTTTCTTTGGTTGAAATTCTTGCCCAAATTCCCCCCAAAAAAGAAGGAAGTCCCAAGATTTATTCCTTATCCTAAGCTCCTCTAAGACTATCAACTTGATTAGACCATGATGAAATAGACTGCTACTACCTTTCTGAGAATTGGCCTGAACTTTAGAAGCCATCTTGGTAAGACTCTTAAGAAGGTAAAAGGGAATATTTAGAGGTTGTTTACCTATGAAATGGAGGATCAGTATGAAGTGGTAGAGCATGGTCCTTCCATATCTCCCCTCACAAGTGATGTAAACCTCAATCATCTTTAGCAATGTTTGCAATTTCTCCTCCAAATAGTTCCTGGGAATATCCTTTTACCACTTCATATTTTGATGTTCTTCTTTGAGGAATGATATGAAATCGATTTCCTTGATTGAGGTAGTATTAAACCACCTTTATCCTTCACCAATAATCTTTGTGGTTGATGCTACACTGGATTCATCTATCTGCATCACAACAGGCCCAAGTTGAACCTTAAAGCCATCAAAGCTCTTGGAAAATGCTTCTATAATACCGTGATGGTACCCCTGGATATTTTGGCAGAAACTGTAGCATCCAACCTCTTTGAATAGTTCATAGACCTCAGGGTGTGCCTCAAGGTATGAAGTATCCTACACTTCCTTTCTCAGAAGGGCACCTCCTATTGAGCTCTTCATCACCAGAACTGTTAGAAATTCCTCAAACTGGATTGTTGACATAAGATGTAGGGTATGTAAAGGCAAGAAGGTGGGTTCAAATGGAGGAGGGGAAAAAAAGTGAGATTCAAGGTAGAGTTAAAGGATGAAAAGGTTTGGGGCGACTATGGCAATCGATCGATTCAGTGTATGGGAAGGCTCATGACCATTTTTGGGATCGATTAAATGGTATGGACACGATCTAGGTTATGATTATTTTATTGGACAAAGGAATGAAAAATCATAATCCCTTTTGAAAATCATACGAGTGATACCTGGGAGCGGTTCTAACAGCATAACAACAAATGATGATTTGTGTACAACCGTCGATATGGGAGTGAAAAGACCCTCTTCAAACCCGGGTGACGTTTATTACTTTTGGCAGCTTATGATAGGTGTGAATAAGCCGATTAGCTACAGAAATTTTTAACTTTTGGTAGCTAACGGCTATAAGATTTCGACCTTTTAGCTACCGAAAACCGAACTTTATGCCACAATTAGAATATAACCAAATTCATGAAAACAACTGATTGGGCCACTTTAAACCTCAAAAAACTCACGTGGATGCATCATAATTCCAACTTACTATGTGAAAACACTAGGTATACCTAGATATCTGATTTGAAGCATTGGATATACCACTGGACCATTACTCCTGAGCACCTTATCATGAAATCATTCTCAACCTAATAAAAAAAAACTCCAAAATAAATAACTGGAGAACAAATGACTATATTATAGAACCCTAACATAGGCTCCAATTGGGGATGGAAGTTCTTGAGGAGGTGTCAAGAATCTCAGATCTCCAGATTCATAAATCAATGCCTTACCCATCGGGCTAATCCCAAAACCTGTATATTGATCTGTCCTGAAACTTTGTGACTGGAAACCAACTGATCATCCATTTTGACTTTGACTGGCTGTTTGAAGTGAAAAATAAATAAAATAGACCAACTACTTGCCCAACAAGCTTATTTGCATACTGTAAATCTGATAATTAAAAAGATGTTGATCTGACGATCTTATTTATGTACATATATCCTATTCTAACCTGATATTGGTTGACCTTAATCAATATGGGACATCCAATATAACCAATCAAATATTGGATCTTGTACCTTGGATCTTTCATTGTTTTTCACCCAACTTAGAAACAGATTTGTCAATGGTATTTGATAGATATTTCCTGCCTGATCTTCATTACAAAGAGCTTGATAAACCTAAAAAACAACAAAAATGTTGGAAATGTATTGTTGCACTGTGATGAAAAATTTCTCCATATAGATATCTATAGGATCAAGATATACTTGACCTATTTCTTGGTATTCCAATTTAACCAACTCAACTTCATGATTTGATGTTGTATTCATGCTATTCACATCCTCATGCACTTCCTGACATGGCTGCAACTTTTCTGATGGGATTTGAAATGATACTTCTGTTGAACACAACGCTGAAGCTGACTGTCTGATCATATCAAAATCATATATTCTTTTCAGTCCATGACTGGCAAATGAAACTAAACTCTATCTGCATATGTCAACCAATACCTCTGCTATTGGATCTTGTAGAAAATGAGGTAGTTGTTGTATTGGCTCTAGTGAAACTTCATAATCTTTCATGTATTCATCATTCAGAATATGACCAAAATTTCCTTTCAAAATCTGAAATGAATTTGAGCATAATGGTATAGAATCAAAAGGGATCAGGTCATCATATGATACTGACTCTGAGGTTGCATTTGAGATTCGACATTCAAGATGACTCAAGGGTTGAACCTATGGATCTAAAAAAGGTTCTTTGTTATTTTTGTTTTCCTCAACCTTTCTACTTACAATCTTCTTGCAATGTTCTCTTAGGAGTGAGGAACCCAGGGGCAGGCATTTTGCACCTACTTGAAATTTTTTTGGATTTTCCTCCTTGTAATCTTGCTTAGTATGCAGAGTTTGATTTCCATATGTGCATTGTGATAACCTGGTTTCTTCTTCCCATGAAGTTAATGTTGGTTGGTTTGAACAATCAGCCTCAATCTTTCCCATATAATCATGATCCTGATGATCATATCCAGGAAGATCATCTACATATGCAAGGTCATCAAACATGTACATCATCTCAAGAAATTTTTCCACAACCATCTGATTTTGAACTTCATCTTTGGTTGTATTGTGAATTGAGTACATGAAATAATTGATTGGTGGTTCTGAATACTGAGGTTGATATGCAAAATGCTTGGGTACATTGATTCTTTTCGTCTCTGGAACTAATGGAACATGAGGTCTTTGAACATCAAGTTCCCTTTTCCTGCTAATCTTATGCATCACTTCGTTGACAATGTTGGTCAAAATATCTAGTTTCATTTCTAAAGATATCAACTGTTCTTTTTCTATCTTGTCTTTCATCAATGCTTTTAATTTTTCCTTTATGTTCAACAAGTTAACTTCCACATCAACTGCAATATTTTTCATTTCTTCAAGGTTTGCAGTGTTCCTTTCTCTTAATTGGAATTCCATCTCCGGATCGAAGGCATCTGGGTAATGCAAGTGATCTAATCCTGGGGGTGGCCTTATATCAATAGGAATTGAATGGTACACCTTATTGAACCTGGCTGAAAAATGTTGTACTGTCTCCCCCGACTATCTTTTCAAGTGGTCATACTCTTCTAAGATGAGAAAGACAGTTACCATGATCACTCATCTATCTAGGAAAACTTGCATAAATTGATGAAAATTGCTAATGCTTGCAACTGGAAGATTCTTAAACCAATTTTTAACTTTACCTTGCAACGATAGGGAAAACATCCTGATACAAACATCATATTATTCCACCTCAAACAAATCGAGAAAATACTCAAGACTTTGAATGTGCTTTTTAGCAGTGATCTTCGCATTTTCTCCATCAAATCTGGGCAGATTATTGCTATAATTTCCTGGGAGGTCATGGAGGATAGGAGGAAAAACTAGAGGCTTGTATATGTCTGGGACTTTTATTGGTATCAAAGCTAAATCAAGGGGCTTATAAATATCTGGAAGTTTAACGAGGACAAGAGATAAAACCCGAGGCTTATGTTTAATTGGGCTTTCTACAAGTATTGGATTGAGTACCAGAGCTATAGGGATGGGCTCAACCCTTTTAGGTTCTTCAAGTTGAAACTGATCACCGTGAACTTCATCAATGTACTCTTGACCAAGATCATTATAAGAGAGAAAATAACTACAGATAAAGCCAAGAATGTCTTGAACACAATTAGAGCTTGAGAACCTGATCTTTTCGGATTGCTTGGTCATCTTTCAAGTTCTTCCTCTACTGGAGTCTCTGAATCAGAACTGATCTGGAGTTGATTGGAGTCGCCAGGTGAATGATTCCATCCTTCTCGCGTCTGATCAATTTCCACCATCAGTAATCAGATATGGAAATTGATATGCTATTTGAGGAAGGGTACCTAGTGGAGTCGTCATTATGTTAGCACTACGTAATTTCTCAGGATGAGGGAGAAATTGACAGAGGTAACAACAAAACCACTTGGAGTCAAGGATATAGCCCTCCAAGACTCAGAGAGGTATCTCTCTATATGATTTAACTTTGTTCGGATTGGATATTAGGCTAGTTATGAGGATAGAAGGTTTGTTTTTGAGTTTTTGGTTGGGACAACAAAAGAGGGCCATTGGGCAAAATGGAGTAAAAAAGGTTAAGGTGATCAATGGAGGAATAAATGAGATCATTATGTAACAAGGCAAGGTAATCACGTTAGTGTATCCTTTTAATTTATGAGATGGAAAAAGAGGAACAGATTAGGGTTCACTTCAAATGAAGAGCAGTGCTATCTGAATTCTACATTCAAACTTCAGAAGAAAACATAAATATTGTTTAAACTCAGAACATGGTGTTTGAAACAAATCCTAAACATAATCTTCTTATAAACAATAAATAAAAAAGAAACATGTGGATACCAGAGAAAAGAAGGTTACATTGAGAATTACTTCACCACATAATCATGACACATGAATCTTGAGACATAATATCTTTATATTCATAAAAAAGGGTCACTTACAACCTCTTGAAACATGTTTACAATAGGTGATGATCTTTCAATACCATCCATCACTTCAAGTCCAACCCCTATGCCATATTGCATTCTATCTTTTATAATTTTTCCATTACATTAAAATCCTACAGACTAGGGGATCAAATCCCTGCCTTAACCGTTTCTAGATATTTCTGCAAAAACCTAATTAATGTTCTGTCAAAATAGAGATATGATCTCTTTCAAAATCATACCAAATATCTTGAAACTATTACAATATATTCGATTTTTACCACTGAAAGGGTAAAAATAACAAAGACTTCTTGTTGATTCATATCCTAACATTTTGGAGGTTACAACAAAATCCCAAAATATATGCCAAACTTTGATTTTATTTAATAACCAAAGATAGTTCGATCTTAGCTTGACAACAACATATTGAGGACGAGTCATAACTGGAAAATCGATCTGGAAGCATTCGAGATCATTGGAGGATCCATTTGCCTTGATCTGAGGAAATATTTGTGCTTTATGTTCATAATAGAACTTTCGACAACTAACGAGGTAAAAAAAGAGTGTATTTAGCTACCGATTTTCTGGGAATGATTTTCAACAGCTAATTATGGATTTTGAAACGGTTTTTAGCTGGAGAAACCTGTAACTACTCCCGAACTTAGTCAAAATTTGTTGAGTTTCCCATTGACACTACTTCATCTATTATAACCACTTCATTTTAAATCAAGGGAAACTTCAGCTAGAGTGTCAAGCCTGAGGTGAGCTTTGGGTTTTATCTTTTTGTGAACAAGTTTAAACTTCAACACTTTATTCAAATCTTGTAGTCTATTATTATGTTTGCAAAGATTCTTGTTCTTGTGCTTTACATTTTCATACTTGTTAGCTAACTGATCCAATGCAGAACCAATTTTGATAGATGATTGTCTAAGATTCTCATTCTCCTTCTTCAGATGTCTCTCTAACACCTTAAACTCAACAATTTCTTCTTTCAGTTTCTGGACCTTAGGTTTTTTTCTAACCTTCTTGTTTGATGGTGTTCCAGCTTCTTCAGAGGTTTCCATTTCTATAATTGATGGTTGTGTTTCCATTTCTGCAGCTAATGGCTCTAAATCAGAGTTTGAATATGGAAAATTTAGGAAATTTTGCACTGTAGTTTTCCCTTGATCCTCTGCCTTCTTCCCAAACTCTAACTTCCTCTTTGTTTTCTTTGATTTTGATGGAGAAACCTTTGAGGCAGTTTCTACAGGTGACGATGCTCTTCTCTTCCTTTTACTGGTTTTTGGGGAAGTTAATTCCTGAGAGGGAGTTACTCCTTTCTTTGGTTGAACTTCTTGCCCAAATTCCCCCCAAAACAGAAGGAAGTCCCAAGATTTATTCCTTTTGTTGAGCTCCTGTAAGACTATCAACTTGATCAGACCATGATGAAATAGACTGCTACTAGCTTTCTAAGGCTTGGCTTGAACTTTAGAAGCCATCTTGGTAAGACTCTTAAGAAGGTAAAAGGGCATATTTAGAGGTTGTTTACCTGTGAAATGGAGGATTAGTCTAAAGTGGTAGAGCATGGTCCTTCCATATATCCCCTCACAAGTGATGTAAAACCGAATCATCTTTAGCAATGTTTTCCATTTCTCCTCCAAATAGCTCCTGGGAATATCCTTTTGCTACTTCATATTTTGATGTTCTTCTTTGAGGAATGATCTGAAAGATGGAGGTAGTCTTAAACCACCTTTCTTCTTCACCAGGAATCTTTGTTGCTGCTACTACATTGGCTTCATATATCTGCATCACAACAGGCCCAAGATGACCTTAAAGCCATCAAAGCTCTTGGCAAGTGCTTTTGTAATACCCTGATGGTACCCCTGGAGATTTTGGCAGAAACTGTAGCATCCAACCTCTTTGAATAGTTCATAGACCTCAAGGTGTGCCTCAAGGTATGAAGTATCGTGCAGTTCCTTCCTCCGAAGGGCACCTCCCGTTGAGCTCTTCATCACCAGAACTGTTAGAAATTCCTCAAACTGGATTGTTGATAGAGGATCTAGGGTATGTAAATGTAAGAAGGTGGGTTCAAATGGAGGAGGGGAAAAATAGTGAGATTCAGGGTAGAGTTAAAGGATGAAAAGGTTTGGGGCGACTATGGAAATCGACCAATTTAGCATATGGGAAAGCTCATGACCATTTTTGGGATCGATTAAATGGTATGGGCAGGATCTAGGTTATGATTATTTGATTGGAAAAAGGCATGAATGAATCATAATCCCTTTTGAAAATCGGACGAATGATACTTGAGAGCGGTTTTGGCAGCATAACAACAAATGATGATTTGTGTACAACTGTCGATATGGGAGTGACAAGACCCTCTTCAAACCTGGGTGACGTTTATTACTTTTGGCAACTTATGACAGGCATGAATAAGTCAATTAGCTATTGAAATTTTTAACTTTCGGTAGCTAATGACTATAAGATTTCAACCTTTTAGCTACCAAAAACCAAACTTTGTGCCACAATTAGAATATAACCAAATTCACGAAAAAAACTAATTGGGCCACTTTAAACCTCCAAAAACTCATGTGGATGCATCATAATTCCAACTTACCATGTGGCAACACTAGGTATACCTGGAGATATGATTTGAAGCATTAGATATACCATTGGACCATTACTCCTGAGCACCTTATCATGAAAGCATTCTCAACCTGATCAGAAAAAACTCCAAAATAGATAACTAGAGAACATATGACTATATTATAGAACCTTAATAGTTAGTAAGAGACCCATATCTCTACATAAACCAAGAACCCTATAACACACCACCTTCCTTTTTAGGAAATTAAAGTTAAATTTTGAGTCCTCATCCCCTTCCTCTCCTAGATAATTAACAATCAAGAGGATCAAACAAATGTGAATTTAGGGCCTTTTAGTGGTCTATAAATAAGTTCGGGGAAACAAAATAAATATTTATCGGTTGTGATAAAGTATCGAAGTTAAAGAGGAAATCACATGGCCTAAATTGGGAAACATTTTCAATTCCCATGCATGGAATTATCCAAAGAAAACCTATAAACATAAGGATCTCTGAAGAGTTCCATGAGTTTAGTGATCATATTTCAAATCATTTTCTTGTTCCAATCACTACAATTCCAATTTAGAGAGAAAGCCTGAAAGAGGAAATGACCTACCCAGAAAGAAAGCTTCAAGGTCATATTCATGGATATTGCTAAGTGACATTATTCTTACATTTTGTAAATTTCTTCCCCAATATTTATCAATATAAATTTTTGAGTTCTCTTCCCCCCATCAAAATATGCTTTGTATTGGTTGTTTCATATTTGCATTAATTTTATTTTTTACCTATCAACAATGCGAAATATTTGGCAATTTCAGTTTTTATTGTGTTATCTTGTGTAAGACCAAAGAGGAGGGTATGGTTTGAAGACCCCCCTTAGTCTACTCTGTCATCAACATTATGCATAGGGAGTGATTCTATTAATGTTTCACTTTACCCTTCTTTCATACTATTAATATTCACATTTTATAGGAAAGGAGTAATCATGCCTCGAGTACCCTTAATCAATTCCCTTCAAACATTTTGTTTGCACCAATAGTTCCAACCTATTGGAGAAAGTTGTTTTGTACTCACTAGTATCCTTAATAGACCATAATAAAATGGTGACTCCACTAGGGAAAAAATCCATTATTTCTAGTTTTAGATGTATTTTAGGTGTTCTCAAAACCATTTGGGACCCTAGCCGCACCCCCTACCCGCTAGGTCACTCACATTTGTGGATTTGACTATTTGGTCACCAAACTTTCAGTAAAGAGAGAAAAAACCCTCTCATTTTGAAAAAATTGTACATTCTAGAATGTTTACTACCAATGCATGGGTCTTTGATCCAGGTGGATATTGGTGGCCACCCACCTATTCCAACTAGCTCCTCGTGTCCACTTTTTGTTTAGCACGTTCTTCTGAACTACTTTGTAATTGTGGGTTATACACTTCTTGGGTTGTCTAAATTCCCACACATCCTCCAGGTGGATAAGGGTGGCCTATCGCCTAATCCAACTGGCTTATTTTGTATGTTTTCATGTCAACACATATTGTTGTACTTCCAGGTCCATTTTGGGGCCCTAAACGTTGTTTTTTTGGATTTCCATAGGCACAACTGTAGACATAATCAAAGTTTGATGGTGGACTGTGTAGTTCTCTAAAATACCTTTCCAACAGGCTATCACGCACCTAAAACAAAGGTCGTATGAAAAATTTATGACCCTTGGAAGTTGAGGTACCAAATTACACCAGCTTATCGATAGGGCCCACATGACTTTTGGCGTTTCACCTTCTAGGGTTAGGTTTTTGGCATTCATGAGCAATATCAAAAAGGCCTCTAGAGCCTCATTGTAATCCATTCTTCTCATATGCATGCGCGTAGCAGCCACATCTCTTCTCAGATATAGCTACCACCATTCGAGCAAGTGTTTCATTTCTACAGTTTTACAGTTTCAACCTATTTCATTATTTAATAGAAGATATTGTTCAATGGATATTTTGTTATTCTTCATATCTCTGTGTTTATTGTATTCAGTATGTTCTGCTCCTAAATCGGGATCAGTGGTATCAGAGCAGTTTTCTCTTCATTTTTTTTTCTTCGTGCATGTTCCTGACAAGATCCGGGTACAAGACATTGGGACTCGAACCACTCGATCCATTACAGGATCGACTACGCCGAGCCCGAAAAAACCCCATGAGGGAAGAAAAAAAATATGATGGATCGGGATATCCTATTAAAATGTTGCTCGAGGAAGCCCTCGCAGGACAAAGGAACGAAATGATGGACAACTTCGCGCAGATCCTCCGATAGCTACCCACAGGAGAAGCATTTTCATCAAGTGGCCATGCAACCCCCTTCAAGGTATGAGTAAATTTTTATATTCCATTATTTGAAGTACTGATAGATGCATATGTTGTAGATAAATGGTTGAATCTGCTCGAAGGATATTTTTCGGTCCACAATTTTTCCGATAAGGAAAATATCACTTTTACACTCCTCAAGGTCATTCCCCATGTTAAAGACTGGTGGGATACTTACTCTGAGCAAAGGGCCATGGAGGAATATACAATGTTTGTGGTGGCCCCTACATGGGATTCCTTTTGGGATGCCATTAAAGAACAATACTACCTTGTTGGAGGCTAAGAGGACCAGTACACTAGATGGACCACCCTATGTCAAGAAAGGGATCAAACCATACCAGATTTCACCAATATTTTTTATACCCTACACACCAAATTAGGTATCAAATACTCTAAGTGTCATCTAGTTCTCAAATACCGTGTCTATTTGCATAGATAGATTCAAACAAAAATGGAGTTCCTAGACATTGCCTCATTGTGCACGAATTATAGATACGCTATCAAGATCGAGTAGAAATTTAAGCAGAAATGGTGAGATATTGGATATGCAAACCCCTCATAGCTGAAGCAGGGAAAAGGCAGCCCCAACCCACACATCAAGGGACCAAATTGATATGGCCACCCTTAGGAAAACCATTCCAAGCTGCAACACAAGAAGGGAAATGAGAAGATGAAGAAGGACATGGGAAAATGGTGTGAGTACCATAAAAGTCCTTGGCACAACACTGAAGAATGTCGCTCCAAGAAGTCCCTCATGGCCGAGATGAAGGCTTCCGACTCAGAGGAATATTTTGATTCTGAGTCAAATCTTGAAGGAGGGAAGAAAATTATCAATGTTGAACCTAGTTCCATTGTCGCTACCACCAAAGTCCAGCCAAGCGAACCAAAAAACCAGAAGAAGGGGAACACCTTTGTCACTTCCAAATGTGGGTCAAGGGGGCTCTGATTCATTTCATTGCCGACAACGGTAGTAAGAAGAACCTGATTTCAAAATAGGTCATCAAGTGGCTGGACCTGCCAACGACATCGCACCTGCAACCCTACACCATCATTTGGCTTTGCAAAGGAAGAGATCTCTGTGTCATCCAACAGTGTCATCTGCCCTATGACATCAAGCCTTTCAAGGATGATCTACTATGTGATATTTCTCCCATTGAAGTTTGTAATGTTATTTTAGGACAACCATATTTGTGGAAGCGTCATGCTATGTATGAGTCTAGACCCCATAGTTTTATTATTACTTTTTGTAGAAAATTGTACAAGATCCCAGAGGTAGCGTCGCCTACTTCTATTTCTTTAATCTCTGTTAAGAAATGCAGTAAGGTCATTTCACAGACCATGAAGTTCACCTTCTTTGTGATCCATGCTCACAGTAAGCAAAAGGACGTCGCCACATCCATGGCCTCTACACAATGCCTCTCTTTGTAGTAGAAGCAAGTGGCCGGGATCATGGAAGAATAAAAAGACATCTTCGCCTCACCTACAGAGGTACTGACACACTGACAAGTCAAGCATCCAATTGATCTGACCCTCGACGCACCTCTACTCAATGGAATAGTCTATCGGCGCTCACTAATGGAGAATGGTGAAATCAAGTGTCATATCCAAGAGCTTATTCAAAAGGAGCACATCAGACCCAACCCCTTCCCTTGCGGAAGCTTGATTGTACTAGTGCAGAATAAGGATGGGACTTGGGGACTCTGCATTGATTACAGAGCCCTAAAAAAAATCACAGTTCATGTTGGGATTCTCCCATATTGCATTGGACCTCATCTAGGTGACCAAGGGTGGTGGTAGGGCCAAGTTCGTGTGGGGGGAGGAGCAACAACAACACACATTCGATGATATGAAGCATTGCTTGTGCTCATATCCCGTACTCTCCTTTCCCGATATGCAACAACCATTTGAGGTCGATACTGATGCCTCTAACTATGTTGTGGGCATAGTTCTCACTGAACAAAGACATCCATTGGCATGCCATAGTGAGACACTCTCTGATACTATCTGGAAATACCCCACCTATGACAAGGAAATTTATTCCATTGTACAAGCCTTTCGTCAATGGAAACATTACATTCTAGGGAAAGAGATGATCATACAAACTGATCACAAGCCTCTGCAGTTCATATAGACACAAGGGAAATTGCAGAACGAACGCCATCAGAAGTGGTCCACCTACCTGCAACAATTCCATATCAACATAAAGTATAAGACATGTATCTCCAATCATGTCATTGACTACCTCAGTCGGCCTCCTGTGGTGACACTCACCATTGTGCTCCATTCATGTGGACATGAAGCATTTGAGTGGCCCCAACTTTATCAACAATATTCATACTTCGTCACCACATAACAACTCTTGGGTACAGGTGCAACTATCACTAATTTTCACACTCAGGACGAACTCTTATGCCACCTGGGCCATCTCTGTGTTCCTACAAGTGAGCGTGCAAATCTTATTTGGGAAGCCCACTACATTCTGGTGGCAGGACATTTTGGCATGGAGAAAACTATAGGTGTTCTTCAACAACATTTTTATTGGCCAAAACTTCGACATGATGTCAACAAGTATATCATATCTTGCATTGTCTGTGCCATTTCCAAGCCAACCATCAAGAAGCAAGGCTTATACACACCTCTTCCTATTCCCGAGAAGCCTTGGGAATCCATATCAATGGATCACATGTCTGGCTTGCCGTCCACCAAACAAGGAAATGACTGTGTGTTTGTGGTTGTTGATCGATTTTTGAAGATGGCCATCCTCACAGCCTGTAAGAAGAATGTCACAGCGGCATACACTACTAAGCTCTTCTTTGAACGAGTGTGGGTCCACTTTCGGATACCATAGACCATCATCTCTGACTGAGACAACAGGTTCCTCAACACCTTTTGGTCGAGCCTCTGGTCTCTATTGGACACCAAGCTCAAAAACTCCATTGCTTTCCACCTCCAAACCAATGGCCAAACAAAGGTCACCAATCGAATGATTTTGCACATCCTGCGCATGTAAAATTATAAGCATCCACATACATGGGACGAGAGTTTCCCATATGTCCAACACAGTTACAACATGTATCTCCATAGTTCCACCAACCATAGCCCATTCCAGGTGTGTTTGGGATTCCAACACTTGGGACCCATTAATGTTGCACTTCCTCTCGCCATTGCATAGAAAAACTCTTCCCCTGATCAATCCACGATCGACAAAGCCACCAGATTCATTGAGCGGATTCAACACATTTGCCAATAGGTCCAAGAGATTTTGCAGAAATCCAATGCTAAGTACAAAAAACGCCATGATCAACACATGGTACCACACCAGTGTTAGGTTGGCAATAAAGTCTGGTTACATTTGCAGAAGGAGCATCTCACCAAGCCCCATTGGAAGCTTCGCCCACTTCGTTATGGGCCTTACACCATCACCAAGGATGTGGGTAGCAATGCTTTTGAGCTCAACACTCCACCCTTCCTTGGTTTGCATCCAGTATTCAATGTGGACCTCCTTCAGCCATATTTTCCCCCATTATTGGACACCTCTGAGATCGCAGAACAACTGACACCAACAGAGCTCAACCTTGACTGCATGGAACAAGCATCCACTGATCAAGTAGTGGACACACAAATCAAGGGCACTCGCCAACAACGGATCCAACTTTATCGGGTTGTCAAGGCATGACAACTCCTACACCAAGGAAAGTGGCTCACCCGAGGCCAAATCCAACAAAATTTTCCTCACTTGATGGGGGAACTCAACGCAATGGAGACCATTGCTTCCTAAGGGGGGAGGATTGATCCAGGTGGATATTGGTGGCCACCCACCTATTCCAACTGGCTCCACGTGTCCAATTTTTTTTATCACGTTCTTCTGTACTACTTTGTAATTGTGGGTTCTACACTTCTCGGGCTGTCTAAAATACGGGTGGCCTCTCGCCTAATCCAACTAGCTTATTTTGTATGTTTTCATGTCAGCACATCTTGTTGTACTTCCAGGGCCATTTTGGGGCCCTAAACATTGTTTTTTTGGCTCGCCACGGTCAAACTGTAGACGAAGTCAGAGTTTAATGACAGACTGTGTAGTTATCTGAAATTCCTTTCCAATGGGCTATCACGCGCCTAAAACGGAGGTCGTATGAAAAAGTTATGATCCTTGGAAGTTGAGGTACCAAATTACACCAACTTACCCATAGGGCCCACATGACTTTTGGCGTTTCACCTTCTAGGGTTAGGTTTTTGGATGTCTAGGGTTTTGGCATTCATGAGTAATATCAAAAAGGCCTCTGGAGCCTCATTGTAATCCATTCTACTCAGACAAATGCATGTAGCAGCCACATCTCTTCTCAGAGATAGCTACCACCATTCGAGCAAGTGTTTATGTTCTACAATTTTACAGTTTCAACTTATTTCATTATTTAATAGAAGATATTGTTCATTGGATATTTGTGTTATTCTTCATATCTCTGTGTTTATTGTGTTCAGTCTGTTAATCAATTTGTTCCACTCATAAATCTGAATCAATCTTACTTGTGATAGTTGAACAATTCATAATCCTGTGTGAATTACAATTCTCTGACCCCAAGTTGTCCACCCTCTGTTCTCAATATTCAATCTACATAGTTTAGACTAAATTTTAATTTTTTTCATTTGATGCTAATCATCAATTTTTTTAAAGTCCACTATTAAGTTTTATATAAGTTTTCATTATTCTTAGACACTATATTATGCATAATTAACTAATTTTATTTAATTAATCTGCATTTTAATGAAGTAATAACTTGATTTCTAGTGATTTATGCATGCTCATTATTGTTTATTAATTTGGACTAGTTTATTCTTTTGTTTAAATAATTATTAGTATGGGGAAACATCTCATTATTTCATGTATGCTTTTCAACTAGCTCTCTTGTATGATTTGGGTGAATCAAAAGTGGAAATCAAGGTTTCTTTGTATCATCATCACTTTGAATTTGCACTTGCGTTATTACTTCCATATATTTTCATGATTAGAAATTACACCTTGTGCATTCACACAAAATATATCTAAGAGCTATAGAATCAACTTAGTCGATTGATACTTTAAAATAAACCCAATTTAATAAAAGTAACTTCACTAGTTATGTAGTATACGCTCACAATTAGGTTAGAGTAAGAATGTAAGAATTTGACATGGAAGGTTAACGTTTCAAAGTCATTGTTGTAACGTAGAATTTTTTTTTAACATTTCACAAATTTTTCAAAGACTTGCGTATTTCCTTGTCTTATTTCCCGCCATCTCAAAATTTTAGCCAAGTAAATCTGCGCAATTTATCCTTACTCTTTGACTTATAAAAATTTTGATGAGTTAAATTCTCTAGACTATCTTTCATTTGTTTCTCTAATCAAAACATCGAGTCTTTGTTTTTATCCAAAACCAAGTTAAATACCCAAAATAGTTATCATCATTGGAAATGGGTTTTTATAAATCCATATTTTATTAAAATTATTTATTTTAAAAAGCCAAAGTTTATGATAAAGTGTAAAGGCATGTCCTTTTTATGACCCATTGCCTTTATTATTTGTCCTAAGTAAAAATCCATTAATGAGTTGAATTAAAGGTTTTGGTGATTTATTTGAACAAAGTCATATATCCAAATGCTACCAAATGCCGGGTAGGTGTCGAAAAGAGCTCTTTTATAAGTTAATTGAAGAAAGCGTTAATCCATGTGTGTGAACGTACCCCTACACCCGATCCACGAGGTAAGAAATCTAACCTTTTTGAAACCTACATGTCCTTGGCTCGACTAAGTGGATTGTAAAACCATTTCTCCAAATGCTAGAATTTCCAAGGGATGAGAGTTTGTGGTCAAACATGTTACCACATAGGTGACAACTCAATCATTCTACACAATGGATTGAATAACAAATAAAGTAAGGTCTTAGTGCCAACACCATGATGTTAATAAGATCTCCCCATCAAGACCACCAATAGCTTTGGGAGCCAAAGAATTAACGATTTAAATGTCAGATATCAATAACTACATTGTATTAGTACCCCCCGCATGCCTAACATTTAATAAAAGGAGGGGGTCCAAAATTAAATACCATGGTTTGGGTGAATGTTACGTGGCATCTCGTGGGGAATTGCGCCCCTCCTTGGTGGTTTTCAAAAACACAAGGGACCCTTTACAATGCATGTATGGTTGACAGATGGCATTGGCTTCACCCATGTTCAAGGTAATCAATAGAGGACCAAAATTGTAGAGTTTTCTCAGGTGTAAGTTTTACCCACTAATGAAGGAGAGTGATCATAAACTTGCTACATCGTGGAATCTTAGCACAATTGTCGACTTCTCAATGATAAATGGAAGAGTAGTTACCTCCAAACTACAATGCATTTACAACTAGAAAAAGCAGTGAGAGTTGTTCTCAAGATTGCAAGAGATCATTACTAGATGTAGGTATCTAGTCAAGAAAATTGATGCATAGGGAAGAATACAATCCAGATCAGTTTCTGTGGGAGAAGAAATTTACTCTTCCAGGGAGGAAGTACTGTAGATAATATTTGGAGATCAGAAATGACCGGGGCCATGTCTTGCAATGTAGTTACTATCTTCCATCGCCTCTCCCATAAGGCACATTACTTTTGTGTGTTATTTATTGTCATGGAAACAATGGTTGTTGAGAAGATACAAATAAGGAAGAAGTTATCCTTCTCCCTTCGAACATAATTGTTTTTTCTCTTGATTTCTTGGGTTCAGGCCTATCTGATGGTGATTATGTGATCCTTGGTTGGCATGAGAAATATGACCTCAAAGAAATTGTTTCCTACCTGCAAAGTACAAAACAATGTTTCTTGCATTAGACTTTGGTGACAATCAATGGGAGTTGTGAAAAGCCTTATCTATGGAGCAGAGGATACATCAATTGTTGGGATGGTGTTGGAAAGTACTTTCTCTAAAAAAAATTATCTCATTGTCGACTTCTCCATATTGATTTGAAACCATAAATGAAGACTTATGTTCTATTTCTATGATCACTGACAATGCATTTTACAATTTAGATATTATCCCAACACTTGTTCTATTGGAAGAAGCCCAAGGAACAAAAGGCCATTATCTTCATCATATTAATGGCTGTGATATATTCCATTGATGAATCCATTGGCTTGGTAGATATTCAAGGAAGTAAGACCTACTTCATGTTTTTGGATTCAATTAAAGAGTGCTACGAGGCCCTAGTGATTGCAAAATTCTTAGCGTCGATTTATAATTATTGGAATATCTCCATTAGCCAGTGTTGGAGCAGGAAATTTTGGGAGTTAAGTGTAATAAGTGAGGAAGAATGGAAACAAGGAAACAACGTGTGCTAGAAAAGAAAGAAGATTAGTGCGAAAAAGGGCAAAGGAAGCAACGCGCCAGGAAAGAAGGAAGATTATCACAAGGAATGGTTGGATCGAAGACCAACCACGTAGAAGATAGTTAGAAAGTGGACAAGTGGAGTCCACTTAGAGTTAGGGTTTTTGAGTCATAATGTAAGGGTTTTTACCCATTTTGTAGTATAAATAGAAGATGTATGAGGTAGATTGAGGTGTTCGTTTTGATAGAGAAGAACTTACTTTTGGAGAACTCTTTTGAGTTTTGAGTCTTTGGTATGATCAGTTTTTGGTCGTATAACTGAGTAGCTAATGGAGTTAGTTTTGAGATGTAATTGAGGGTTAGGTCGCAAGCTGTGGATCTTGGTGCGATGCTGGTCAACCTCACATGCACCATTCATAATTTATGATGTAATGCGCGCAACACTATTATTGAAGAAGAATGAATAAAGAAAAAGATCTTTGTGGATGTAGCCTAGAGGGGTGAACCACAGTAAAAGCATGTGTTGCAATGTGTTTGAATTCTTTTTTTTTGTTTCTACAATTATAAATGAATGGTTAGGTGAATGAATGGGTTTATTTACAACACACACTAGTATAATCATGCAAAATATATGTCATTGAATGGATAAATTAGGAGATCTGATGAATGTTATGGTAAAACATATGTTAAAATAGAAGAGAAGTAAACATAACATCCCCAACCCCTTCCATGACTGCATACATCTACATCTTGTAGTCACCCATAAGCCATCATGGGTGAGACTGTGTTTAGTTTGTGCATGGTGTAGCCTTCTAGTTTACCAAAAGGGTTGATGGTGAAAAGAGTTTTGTTGGAGAACTAAGGCTGAACCTGGGTCAACCCATACATCCAAAAAATGGTTTCGTTGCCGGCTGGAACTTAGAAGAATAGTCGGGAAGGGGTTTGATGAAGAAAATGTAGTGGTAAAAAGGGATGTTCAGGCCATGGAATCCAACAAAGCAAGATACTGAAATATGGTTGGAAACAAAGTAGCTAGATTTCGCACAGAAAGATAATAAAGGTTACAGATATACACTGCTTTAGTACTTGCAGAGGTATGTGTTTACTGATTTACATAAATCCTATTTTTGTTACTTTCCAGAGTTATTACAGGAATGGTTATTAAGGTTGAATGATACCCATCCGACTAATCATATTAGGTTAGTAGAATGGATTGTCAAGAATATCGGACGACTAGAAAAGGGTTAATAATAAATTCATGCGTGCAACGAATTTCTGGTTAGATAACATTACTGCAGGGTTTATTACAGAATTTGTAGTCGACACAACAAAGTCATATACTGTTGTAGAGTAGGATTTATTAAAGGGACCCATAGGGAGGTACACCATGTCTCTTTACACATTGATTAAGATATTATTATATGATAAAGGTGTAATGAGCATGGAGTTATATAGCTAGATCACTTTGTGTGCATGGGGGAGATGGGGGAAGCACTAAGGAAGATTTGAGAGATGGAGAAGGATTTGGAGGATAGAGAGAAGAAGGAAGCAATGGACCTCATCATGATGGATGATGAATAGACCAGGGAGATCATATGGAAATAAGGTGTGACGCGCAATAGATGACCCTACCGGTATAAGATCAATAACAAGAAGAGGGAAGTAGTTGAGCGAGAGGGCTTGGACAGTGATGAGGAAGAGGTGGAGGATCTTCGCACCACGGGGAATATTGAGGATATCTTGCGCACCACATATGAGAGGAAAACTAGAGGTCATGGGTCTGGCACAAAAGAAGGCTCTCCATTCTAGATCTGAATTAGTGTGGAACCATAACCCCATGTGCGACTAAGACATCTAAAGAAGAAATATCTATCAACCATCAAGTGATTAGTGGTAGAATAATTTTTCGACAAGGGTCCAATTCAAGTAGAAGTAATTCAACAAACAACGGTCAATTTTCTACACCGTGCGGAGGTGGTAGCACAAAAAACTTTAGAATGGCAGGTCAAGATCCCACTATTAGGTTACTCGAGTTCCATGGAGAAGGGTCGGAGAACCCAAAGAAACATCTTTTTATTTGTGAAAATATTTGGGCAGCCAAGCAGGTTATAAAAGAAGATACTAAGGTTGCATAGTTAGAAATTACATTAAGAGACTATGCATTAGACTGGTACATGGTTTTTGGGCGCATACCTACTTTGAGGAAAGGTATACTTTTGGAAGGTAAGGCCCAATTTTGGAGAAGAACAACTGGCAGGAAAAACAACATGTGCGAGGGAAAGTTGCATGCAAAGGAGGAAAGAATGCAAGGCATGCAGGCAAGAAAAATTAACCATGTTAGGGTTAGGGTTTTGGTAAGAGATTTTAACAGCTAAGAAGCTTGTAAATTAGTATAATAAGAACCTAGGAGGTCTAGGTCAGGGTTGGTTATGGGTGATGGTTCGAATTTGTTCGATTGAGATCGACTGGAATACTGAGTCAATTCAACTATTGTAGTTCTGATATGATTTTGTAAGTTGTTGAGCTGTAGAAGAGTCAAGTAGCTAGATCTTAAGGGTTAGATCATAGGTTGAGGAGCCTGGTGTGATATAGTCTGCCTCATAGAGATTTTGGAACATGTTTCATGATTGTAGGATTAGATAGATAGTGCACACAATGCCATATTTTGCAGCAAATCTAAATAAAAGAGCCTAAGAAGCCAGATCTTTGTGGACGTAGCCCAGGAGGGGTGAACCATGGTAAAACCCATGTTATGTGTGTTTCTTATTGCATATTTACCTTATGTTAGTAGTTAGATTATGAACAGATGATTGAATGGTTTAGTTAGATCTCTTAGAATGCATGCATAGACTTAAAGGATGAATGAATCTTAGGAATAATAGAGAGAATAATCAGATCAAGGCCCGAAGAAGATCAAATACAATCCCAGATCCCCACTCTTTCCTATACTGTAAGAACTTGAGCATTGTAATCGCCCATAGAACTATCTTGGGTGAGACTATGTAGTACATCCTGTGTGCTATGTTGCCTTTTGGTTTACCAAGAGGGCTGATAGTTTTAGAGGGTTTTTGGAAACTTGTTTAGATCTGAACTTGGGTCAGCCCAAGAAGTAGATAGAAAGAGTAATAACCAAAAAATAGTTCTGTTGTTGGATGTAATTGCATGGGATTGAGTGGATGAGATCCATAGAAGAAGCATGCAAAGAATGAAGGTATAAAAAGGGAATGTTTAGACCGTGGAATCCAATGAAGGTGGAGATCGAAAGATGGTTGAAAATAAAGGTGATTGAATTTACACAGAAGAATAAAAAAAACACTAAGATAACACCACACAAATATTTGGACAAGTATGTGCTTAGCGACCTGCATGAGATGTTTTTCTGTGATTTCTTGCATGTGTTGTAGGAGTGGGTATTAAGGTTAAAACACAACCACCCTACAAATTGAATCAGACAGCTTGAGTGGAATCCTATGGAGATCGTGTAGTTACAACAAGTTAACAACAAATTCACGAGCGTAGTAGATTTCCGGTTAGACAATATTTTTACAGGGTTTATCACACAATTTGCAGTAGATACCGCAAAGTATTACATGATAGCAGAGTAGGAGTTTCTAAAAGGACCTAGAGGTAGGTATATTAGATCGTTATATACTTCAATCAATATTTTACTATATAAAAACAGTGTGATGACCATGGAATCAGACAACTAAACTTCCCTATGTGCATGGGGGAGGGGAGGGAAGCACTAACACGAGATGGAAGAATGGAGGAATATATGGATAAGGGAAATAAGTAGGCCATGGAACTAATCATGATGGATGAGGACCGGATCAAACATATAATAGAAACAACTCGAAAGACACACAGTGGAGTACCCTACCAATATAAGATGAATAATAAGAAGAGAGCCATAGCTAATAGAGAGGGCTTGGGAAGTGATGAGCAAGAGGTGGAGGATCTCCGGGATGTGGAGAAGATTGAGGAAATCCTGCACACAACATATGAAAGGAAGATAGGCGGTACAAGGGCAGGAACAAAAGGAAGAACTCCCATCCATGTCAGTGTCAGTGTGGAACCCATAACCCCATGTGTGACTAATACACTAGAAAGAACACCACCATTTAGACAACCAAATCTTAGTGGAATAAAGATAGCAGGAAGTACATCCAAACAATGATAAGCAACTAGAGGATCCATTTTAGGAAGTAGTAGTAAAATATCTATACCACGTGGAGGTAGTAGTTCATCACAGTTCAAGATGGCAGGACATGATCCCACGATCAGGTTACCAGAATTTCAGGGAGAGACATCTGAGGACCTTGAAAAGCATTTGTTCATCTACGAGAAGATATGGGAAGCAAAGTAGATCACATATGAGGATACAAAACTTGTGCAGTTTTTAATACCCCAAGGCTGAGCCTCTACTGAATTGTAATGATGTTTAATGATGTGTATAGGCTGGTGAGCCAATTGTTATAAGATGAAAGGCTTATGTGTTTATTAGTCTGAAGAGCATAGATGCAAAGGCCCATGCGCCTATTTTTGTATATATAAAACTCATATAATTAATATAATACATTGTTGCATGTAGACCGACCACGATAAACGAGGATGAGGGACTAAGCTCCACTAGGAAGGGAAAGGGAAGGGGATAAGAGGCTAGGGAAGGGGGTTAGTCTTGAGGGCTTGCCTCCAAAGGAATATTATAATATATTCCTAAAAATCTAAGGTTTGGACATAACCTATTATCCTAAGTTATTTTGGGAGGAGGAATGAATCCCAAGGGGAGGGGAAGCGAGCTCCCAGAGATCCATGTGTCATATGGGACTCATGAAAATATATGTGGATAATTCATCTGTTTTGGGGATGTTTTTCCCCATTCACTCATGCACTGAGCAGGCACATGGTCAACCATTTTCCGCCATTGTTGAACCCTTTTCCATCGTGAACCTCTGTAACTTGCGCACACTGGTATTTTTGCTGAGACCATACCCTGCCTTACCTGATTTTTTCTACTGTGGTTACCCCTTTGACTTAGGAGTTGGACAAAAGAAGCAGGTTTTCAGGCCTAGGGTTTTGAATAGGTGGTTTTTCAAGCCCGTGGATTGAAGAATCAGGTTTTCAGTCTCGTGAGAAACTCTCTCCAGTTGAGAGAGATTGTTGGGGAAGTGATTTCTCATGTAGGGAGTCGAACTGCAGCTACAGAGCTATGTGAATTCTTGATATGGCCTATTGTTGAATCCCTGGAAGGGAAGTGGAGAAGCTGATGGACTGTGGAACAATGGAGGTGTATATTCCTGGGGTGGGACAGGCATGTGGGGAATCAGAGTCTATGAGAAGTAGGCGTAAGTAGGCTCCTTGGAGGGAATCCTTCCTGTTGCATTGTGCAACTTTTCGTAGTCTCATCCTAGCCTAGGAATCCCTATACCCAGGGTGGAGTTTAGTCCCAGTTTGGGGGTGACCCATTGATGATAGCTTGGAGCAGTGTGGTCTAAGGCTGTGAAGTTCATGGAAGGTCTGCACACAGTCAATGGCTTTCATAAAAAATATAAGTACCAATTCTATGTTAATTTTCCATGATGTGTTTAAGTACATGTCTTTATATTTATAAGAATGGAATGTATATCATATTTTGAACATAGTAGAGATTTTTGGTAGCATGCCTCGACCATGGGATGGATGGGTATGTTACACAGCTAACTATCATGCTAAGAGACTGCGCACTGGATTGGTACATGATCCTAGCTATAAATAGTCCAACATGAGTAACAAGGACTATTGCAGATGTGAACAAGCTATTGATAAATTAATTTTATAAGCCTAGCTCAGAAGATCAATACATGAATGAGATTATTAAAATCAGAAAGAAACCAAGTGAGTCTATTTGGGAGATTGATTAGAGGTTTAAGCTTCTTAAAGGTAAATTGAAGTATGTCATGACTGACATGCAACATAGACATCCCTTTTTGAATTCTTTGTTACTACATTTGAAATACCCATTGAGACAACAAAATTTCCAAACTCAGGAAGAGGCTCTGTAGCCAGCCTTACAACTGGAAGAGAACCAGTATCAGAATATAGATCCAACATTATAGGAGTTGAAAAAGGATCTGAAGAATCTAACTTTTCACCTTAACCAGAATAAGGGAAAAGATAAATGAGAAGTTATTTGGTGTACAACATGCAGGACATAAGGTCAACATAAGAATGGATGTGCAAATTTCATGTAGTATATGGAAAAAGGAGTACCAAACCCTTTCCCAATAGGAGGACCATGGTTTGAGATTTGTAAGACACATGGGCATGATCCATATCATTTTCCCATGATGTAGAAGTACCAGACAATACCCAAGAGTTCATACTTCAATTTTTGCAAGTCAGTGGGTCATGATGATAAAGATTGTAGGACAATGGAGTTGATGCAAGAAAGAACTTCAGATACCTATAGGGTGCAGGAAAAAATGATGACACATGGAAAGATACACCTTAGTTCAACCATGTACCACCTCCATACAACACTGCGCAACAACATTATAACACCGCACAGCCATAGTATAACCCCGCGTAGTATAACCAAGTACCTCAGTACAATGCACCAGAAGGAGATCGAGTTGGATACAGAGGTGGATGACGAGGTAGAGGAGGATTTGGATAAGGAATAGGTGTAGTAGTGTTCCACAACTGACAACATCTAGGAAATTATGGAAGGGAATGTCCAGTTCCACCAATGACATGTATGTACTGTCACGCAACAAACCACGATATAGAGGAATGCCAAACACTTTTGGGAAAAATTCAAGAAAAGAGGAACCAAAACAACCTGAGTGTTCAGTGGATCTCTACAAAATCTAGGGATGATAGAAGAAATATCAACATAGGAATGCATGGAGGAGCTAAGACAAGAACTAATGCAGTAAGGCAAGACCCAACCCAACACCAATGGGTGAAGAACAATACTGAACCACAGAAGAAGTTTGATGCGGGGAAAGAAAAACAAACATTCAAGGAAGCAAGACATGAATTCCTCAAGAAATATGTTGTGTATACATCAACTGCGAAACACACTCAAAACTCTCCTATGTACGAGATTCCTTTATCAATAGACCACACCAATGAAGCATAATCTTTAGGACAAGTAAGTACCATAAATACTTTTCTGTAATCCTGTGTGAAGCTACTGAATGATACATCATATGTTAAAGTTTTTCAAAATATGTTAGAAAGGCGTAACACAGAGGTAGAGGGGAAGTTAGAGAAGAAAACAATCAATCATATCCATACAAGAAGGAGAACAAGCAGAGAATTCAGATTGAATTCCAACATTGGGGATTTCAATATGGGGGATATTATATTGGACTTAGGTTATGAAGTAAATGTTTTACCCAAGAAGACATGGCAGTGTATGGGAGAACCCACACTAGGCTATTCACCTATCCAACTAAAGTTAGAAAACCAACACATAGTTTTACCAATTGGAAGACTTAAGGGGGTGGAAATAGATTTGGATAGAGTGTGCACTAAGGTAGACTTTGAAGTAATAGAGATTGTAGATGGAACAACACCATATCCAACATTGCTTGGAAGGGATTGGGCATTTGAAAACCAGACCATAATCAACTTGAAGACAAGGAAAATGACATTTGAATAAGGTGAATACAGAGTCATTGCACCATTATACCGTTTATAAGGAGAAAGGTTTGTAGAACCCACTTGATTAGATCTGGAGGAAATAAACTAGTTGTACAGAACCACCGGGCAAGAAGAATATTATGTCAACCCAAGTACAGACGAGGTAATCAGCTGGAGAAGCATCACATCATGTGATTCTAACTCAAATACAGGTTGGGAGAATTGGCATCATAGATTACATGAAGTATCCACAAGAAGGTGTTCAAGAATAGATCACGCAGTAAGATGGGTTGGTACATAGATAAGATAACCTCCCAGTTTTCATGGGGTAAATGATTTAGAAGAATTATTGAAAAAGTATGAAGAGGAAGTATTAGGGAATCAAAGGCTCTTATCACTATATATTGAACTCAAAGAAACACCTGCAAGATGGTGGGGTTCACACAAAGAAACAATTTAGGACTAGTACTAATGTAAGCGGTTACTGCATATTATATTCGACGCAAAACACGACAACAATAAAATGCAGAGGTATGATGGGAAAGGGTCACCAACAGAAAATTTGGAGAAGTACAAGACACAATGGAGGATGACACCACCAGAAGAATGGCCTCATCATTTCATCCACACATTGGAAGGAATCCCAGAAAATTGGTATGTAGACTAGGAGATGTGAAGAGGTACTACTGAATGGACAACATTACAACAAAATTTAGTAGTAACCTTATCATTTGAACATGAGAACCCCAACATTGATTCATAACTGAAGTAGATAAAAGGTGTAATATTTATTGATGAACCAGAGGTTGAACTCATGAAAAAGTATCAACAACAGAATAGACATACAGTCAAATAACTATTGTCATGCTATCATGTGGAAGAATAAGCACCAGATGAAGATGACCTGTGCAACATTCAAATTAGAGAAATTGAAGGAGAAAGAGAGGTGGAAGGTCCATCTCTAGAGTCATAGGTATTTGCTGCACCAATCAAGGTGAATAAAGTCAACATTGGAACAACTAAAAATCCCAAAATGGCAAGTATTGGAGATTATTGGGATGAAGAAACAATAGAAAGATTATTAGAGTCATTGCACGAATACAGTGACCTATTCCCAATGACCTTTACAAAGATGAAAGGAATAGCAGGAGATCTAGGAGAGATGAAGATACCTCTGAAACCTGAGGCAAGACCTGTCAGGAAGAGACCTTACAGATTGAATCCAGTGTACAAGAATAAAGTGAAGGAAAAAATTGACAGAATGTTGGAAGCTGATATCATAGAACCACTAGAAGAATCTGAATGTATAAGTCCTACGGTAGTCGAAGAAAAGGAACAAGGGGGGATAAGGATTTGTGTAGATTTGAAGGAACTGAATGATTCTTTCCTACATGACCCTTTTCCTACCCCTTTCACAGATGAAGCCTTAGAGAATGTGGGAGTCCAGGAAGCATATTCATTTATAGATGGATTCTCAGGTTACCATCAGAACAAGATAGCTCTAGAAGACATGTGTAAGACTACTTTTGCCACATAATGGGGATGCTACCAATATAAAGTCATGCCTTTTGGGTTGAATAATGCACCAACCATATTTTCAAGAGTAGTCATAGATGTTTTTAAGGAATTCATACATCATTTTTTAGAAGTGTATCTAGATGACTGGATTGTATATAGTCTGTTAAAGGACCATGTAGAAGTGTTAAGGTTAATATTGGAGAGATGCAGGAAATGTCAGATATCATTGAATATCAAGAAATGCATTTTTGGGACACCTTTTGGAATACTCTTTAGACATATAGTTTGTAAGCAAGGTTTACTAGTGGATCCTGCTAAGATTGCAGTCATTGTCAATTTTCCTGTAAGAAGTTGACAAGACATACACTATTCAAATTGGTGTATGGACAGTAAGTATTGGTACTGTTAGAATATATGGTACTCAGTCTGCATGTAGAAACAATTACCAACATGTTAGAAAGAGGCGCAATAAAGGAGAGGTTGAATAAACTAATAGAGATGGAAGGGGACATGATTCTAGTAGGATTTCACCAAGAAGTACAAAAATAAAGAGACAAATCCTGGCATGATAGACATATCAAGAGGAAGATTTTCAAGGAAATAGACCTAGTCTTGCTTTATGACAGTAAAGTTTTTCAACGTCTTGGAAAATTTAGAATGCATTGGTTGGGGCCAAATAAAGTAAAGACTGTCACAGATGGGGGATATGTACAATTAAAGGATCTATCATGAACAAAACTCAAGGAAATGATCGTTGGTAGTTGACTGAAACTATATAGGGAAAATCAACCTCCTAATACTTAAAAGTTACAACACAGGAAGAAGAACATGTATATAATGTACTATAGTAGAGACTAGGACAGAAACATGAGAAAAGTAAATAAAAAGGATAAAAAGAGGGAAAAATAAATACAAAAATAGAAAAGAAAGAAAATGAAAAAACACTGGAAAAAGTGGTGCGTAGTAATTACCGTGACAAACATCAGAAGACAACGTGCAATAAAAATAATCTTGGCACAAATGCATGAAAAAAGTGAAAAGTGAATATGACTTGGTCTATAAAAGGTGGAAAGCAAACAATTATTCAACACTTAGTGAATTTGGAGCCCATAATGATAAAAAGAATATGTACCCTAGTTATCCATTTACAAAAAGATCATGCACGGTTGTAAAGTTGAGAGAGGATGACTCCACCCAAGTTTGGTGCAGCAAGATAATTCGTTTGGATTACTCGGTAGGGCCAAAGGTGCAAGGAGAAAATGCAGTTTCCATAGAATGTGGTCGAGCTGGAGGATGTGACCACCTCAGACCCAGAATAAATTATCCCGACTCGTGTTGAGGAAGAGTTCTCCACAGTGCAACAAGAAAAAATAGGGCAGAGCTTCAGGGCTCAGAACGACACTTCAAACCTTAACCCAGAGACGCCTGCAAATCCTAACGATACAATGGGACCACCATAGTCCCATGAGCATGAGGATGTACTGGTCAAATACATCAAACCGACCAGATTCAATAGGGGAGGAAGAGGGCACAAAAGCAGTAGAGGCAGGCACATCTGTTGCAGGCTAGAAAAGAAAAATAATAAACTCCATGGATATTACCCTCCCTTTTCTCCCAGACGCAGTCATCACTGTCAATGAAATATTTGGAAAGGTACCTAAACTGAGGTATGATGACCATGATGTGTGCAACATGGCCAAGTTTCCATAGTTGTGTGAGGATAAATACTTGATTAACACAAGGGAAATTGGACCCCTAGGTCGACTCGTGCTAGAGCCCGCACACTGGATCATGTGGCTCTACAATTCGGGCATTATGCATATGTTAGACATACCACATTTTGGGTGCGGCAAGAATGTCAACTTATGTGTCAAACAATTAGTCTCTCATGTCCATGGAGGCATATTATGGATGGAAAGACCAGTGCAAATCGACGTGGCATTGATTTCCAAAATCACGGGACTCCTCACAGTCGACATGTAGCCCAAAGAATACTTAGAGAAAAAGGCACACAAGAAAGAATTGGAAGAACATGTTAAAGTGTAGTTCAACACTACTCTGGTAAACAAAGGCATTTTCATCAAATACATTAATTAAAATGCGACATGGTTTGCCAACAAACTGATGGCATGTAAATTGTTTTTGGAAATGTCGTAGAGAGTAAGTGCTAACAGGCGTGATTGCAGAGGCAATGCAGTGCATGAAGGGAGTTATGCTCAGCTGGGCGCCCTACCCGCTGAACCAGTTCTTAATTGACTGTCACAATGCACAAGACAATGGAATCGAGTTCCATTACTCATGGTTGATAATCTTGATATCCTTGGTAGGGTGGAAAGATCCCAAATTCTCAAAATTTTTGGACAGGATGGGAAAGTGTTATGCATCTAAGTACGAGTCCCTCTGGAAAGAAAAGAAAAAAAAGATACAACAGGAAAATAAAACTGTGTTTTACATGCTTCTAGAAGAAATCCAATAGTGCATCGCGAATGTGTGGTGCATACCTATGGAGGTGGTGCAGGAGATAGAGGGGATAGCCAAATTTAAGGCATCTTGACATCATGTATGGATCCAAGCCACAAGGGATCCCAAGAAGGCATGAATGAAGATGTATTATTTAGTAACGAGGGAGGAAGTGGATTGGATTATCAAAGACTAGCTTGTGCAGTGGCAGTCACCAGTTGCAAAACCAACCACGAGGACAGACATGGCACAACTCTCCAAGCCCAAAGTTAGCATCGAAGTAGTCTCATCATCTCGAACAGGGATCCCAACTGACAATACCAGGACAACCATAGTGAAAAACCAACCAAGGAATTAGTGCAATGCTGAAACGATTGAGGAGAATACCCACAACAACAAGGACAGGAATCCAGCCATAGACTGGGAAAAATAAGATGGCATAGGTCGTATAAGAAAGAATCCAAGGAACAACAAGTAGGGTGAAACACTCACAGATAGAATGGAAGAACGCACAAGGAAAAGATATGAGAAAGAAAATAAAGTACGAGACATAGGACCTAGACATCACCCTGATATGGGATGGTGCAGAGCTCATCGTGGACAAGGTCCAAGACAGGAGTGAGGAAGTAGTCATAATTGCAGTAGCCCAGAGGGAATAAATTATGGCCAAGCTCCTAGAAGTTCATGAAAACATACAACAACTATGGAGTCGATCATAATCACAGGCCACTGTGCAGCCACAAGAGAATACACAAAGACCACCTGCATAGAAAGAAGGTGAAGATACCGTGCAGTTTGTTGTCCAGGGTAGGGAGACATTCACGATAATGCATCAAATGATCAAGTTCAATCAGGAGATGGTGTAGAAACCTCTGGAGGAGGTAGACCAAGTCGAGATGGTCATGGAACACATACCTACAAAGGCCTTATACGAGATACATGCCAGTGTCATGCAAGAAGTGCAATCTAGGGCCCATGTGGATGCTACAAATTTGGAGGTGGGCAGAGGGGTCATAAAGATGATCCAAATAACATGCTACCAATTGACAACAAAGAAGGAGGAAGAGAAAGAACACGCAAACAGATTAGAACAGGGATCGACAACGGCGTACAACCACATCCCAAATAGTGTGCAAGAAGTAGAGAGAAGTGCAGAGGAGAATATCAACTTCATTTCACAAACCATCCATCAGTATAGACATGAGATCGAGGAACTAAAGGAAAGGCTCAATCCAACGACTCCTCCGGAGGTCCGAGAGAAGAGGAAAGAAGAAGCTTCACTCCAAATAGTGGAAATGGAGAAACAAGTGAGTGTAGTAGAAGAGTTATTCAATGAAGCTGCACAACTCTAAATAACGCTAGAAGAGGATGAACATGTCCAACAATGGGACCAAGAATCAGAAAGACTCAGCGCAACAATACAAGAACTCAAACAAAAACAAAAAACAATGAGCATCACAGAGCGCCTGAAGGGTACTCCAGACATGAAGAAGCTGCAGACAGAGTTGAAAGCAACGAAGATGCAGAAGCAGGACAGACAAGCACAAGTAGAACCTCTCCAAGAGTAAGCAACACAGATGATCGCGCAGTTGGAGGAAGCAAAGAAAAGTATGGTAGAGGCACAGATAGAGAGCACAACACTAATCCAGGAGGAAGTAACAACACAAATAGTAGAGGCGCTGACAAACAAAGATTCGTAGATAAGAGAAAGAGGAAGGGAACTTACAGACAAGTTCCACCTCTTGGTAGAGCATGTTCAGGGAGCACGCATTGCCTAGGTGGTTCAAGACGAGCCACATGTCAATGTTGGGGGCCTGTTGGGCACAAACCTACTTTGAGGAAAGGTCTATTTTTGGAAGGTAAGGCCCAATTTTGGAGAAGAAAAGCTAGCAGGAAAATCAACATGTGCAAGGGAAATCTGCATGCAAAGGAGGAAAGCATGCAAGGTGCGTAGGTAGGAAAACCTAACCATGTTAGGGTTAGGGTTTTGGTAAGATATTTTAATAGCTAAGAAGCTTGTAAATTAGTATAAATAAGAATCTAGGAGGTCTAGGTCAGGGTTGGTTATGGGTTGTGGTTCGAATTTGTTCGTTTGAGATCGACTGGAATATTGATTCAATTCGACTATTGTAGTTCTGATATGATTTTGTAAGCTGTTGGGCTGTAAAGAGTCAAGTAGCTAGATCTTGAAAGTTAGATCATAGGCTGAGGAGCCCGATGTGATCTAGTCTGACTCACAGAGGTTGTGGAACCTGTTTCATGATTGTAGGGTAATATATATAGTGCACATAATGCCATATTTTGTAGAAAATCTAAATAAAAGAGCCTAAGAAGCCAGATCTTTGTGGACGTAGCCCAGTAGTGGGTGAAACATAGTAAAAACTGTGTTATGTGTGTTTACTATTGCATATTTACCTTCTATTAGTAGTTATATTGTGAATGGATGAATGAATGGTCCAGTTAGATCTCTTAGAATGCATGCATAGAATTAAAGGATGAATGAATCTTAGGAATAATAGAGAGAATAACCAGATCAAGGCCTGAAGAATATCAAATACAATCCCAGATCCCCTCTCTTTCCTAGACTGCAAGCACTTGAGCATTGCAGTCACCCATAGAACTATCTCTGGTGATACTGCACAGTATATCCTGTGTTCTGCGTTTCCTTCTGGTTTTCCAGGAGGGTTGATAGTTTTAGAGGGTTTTGTTGGAAACCTGTTCATATATGAACCTGGGTCAGCCCAAGAAGTAGATAGAAATAGCAATAAAAAACAATGGGTATCAGAGTAAATTACCTGGCAGGAGTGCCTACAACTGTCACAGAAGTGAAAAGGAAGTTGATCAATGAATTTCAGAAGCCAAGCTCAAAGGATCAGTTTATGAATGAAATGATAGAGATTAAGAATAAACCATGAGAATCAGTCTGGGAGGTGGACTAGAAGTTCAAGAGACTAAAAGGTAAGTTAAAATACCCTGTTACTGATATGCATCATAGACACTTGTTTGTGAATTCTCTATTTCCACACTTAAAGTATCCTTTGAGACAACAAAAATTTCAGAGCGAGGCTGAGGCTCTGCAAGCAACTTTACAATGAGAGGAAAATCAGTACAAGCATACAGACCCAGCTATGGAAGAAATGAGACAAGATCTAAAGAACTTAAGATTCCATTTGTATCAGAATAAAGGAAAGGAGAAAGGAGAATATGTCTAGTGTACAATGTGAAGGACGCAAGGCCATCATAAGAATGGGTGTCCATTATTCGTGCAGTATATTAGAGTGGGTATGCCAAACCCTTTGTCTTCAAGAGGACCATGGTGTGAGATTTTAAAAACACATGGAGATGATCCTTATCATTTCTCCCTCATGCAAAAGTATAAGACGGTACGAAAGAACACATTTTTAATTTTTTCAAGTCAGCTGGACACGAAGACAAAGACTACAAAACTTTGGAGATGATGAAATAAATGATTTTAGATACATATAGGGTGAAAGGTGAACATATAATAAGACAACCTGTGTAGTAGCCGTAGTATAACATTGCGCAAAAACCACAATATAAGCCCATGCAATAGTTTTAGCCACAACCACAGTACAACAATGCACCAAAGATTGGAACACCACCATAGTATAATCGTTCAGAACAGTGCAGAGCACCACCATAGTACAATAATGCACAATTGCAGTATAATCAAGGACCATAGTACAATAGACTGTGTGAATATAATCAAGGAAATAGAGGAGTCTTTAGAGGAGGAGGTCGCGAAGGTATATTCTTTGGAGGAGGTTGAGGACTAGTAGTGTATCACAACTGTCAGGAACCTGGGCACTATCCAAGAGACTCCCCACAACCACCTACAACATGTATGTATTGTTGCATAGCATATTATGAAACAAAAGATTGTCTGACACTTTTGGTGAAGATACATGACAAGAGGAACTAGACCAACAAAAACATGCAATGGATCGAGGTGGAAAATAGAGAAGAGGATGGGAAGAAGATTAACATAGTTACTAGAGGTGGAGCTGATATAGGATAATATGCAACCAAGAAGGATCAGGACCAGTACCAGTGGGTCAGAAAGAATACAACGCCTGACCATAAGTTTTATGTGCACAAAGAAAAGGAGATATTTAAGGAGGCTAGGTAGGATATTTCAAAGGAAAAAATTGTGTCTACGTCAGGAATGAAGCCAGTAGATTAGATACCAGCATATGACATGCCTCCACTATTTGATCATACCAACAAAGATAAGCCTTCATAGAAAGTAAGTAACTTAAGAAATTTTTTGGGATCTTGTGTAAAATTGTTGAATGATAAGGACTCTTTACAAATATTGCAAAATTTGTTAGAAAAATGCCATGCCGGGGAAGAAGGGGTAAAGACAGTGAATCAGGTCTGGAAGAAGAGAAGAACAAGCAGAGAATTCAGATTGATTGCAAACATAAGAGATTTCAATATGGGGGATATCATACTAGACTTAGGATATGAAGTCATTGTTTTGCCAAAGAAGACCCGGGAAGCTATGGGAGAACCTCAATTGGGGTAGTCACCTATTCAGTTAAAGTAAGATAATCAACACAAATTCGTGCCAATTGGAATATTGAAAGGAGTTCTAGTAGATATAGATGGTGTGTGCACCATGATCAATTTTGAATTCATTAAGATAGTAGATAATACTTCACCATATCCAACTTTGTTGGATCTGGATTGAGATTTTGATAACTTGACTATTATCAATTTAAAGACAAGGAAGATGATCTTTGAATCTGGAGAATACAAATTTATTGCACCATTGGATCCCTCAGAAGGAGGAAGGTATGTGGAGACTGTGGCAGATAATATTCTTACAGAAGATGTGAATCAACTATACAAAACTACCAAGTGAGAAGAATATTATATCAACCCAACCGTAGATGGCATACTCAATTGGAGGAGCATTAGTTCTTGTGCTTTAGACTCTGAAAAAGTACTTGAAAAATGGAAACAATGTCTGGTTGGCACAAAAATGATCAAACCAGGGTGCTTCTCAAGTTACCAACAAAAGTTACCGAAGTATTCTATAGCACTGGAATTTTCATCTGTCCGGGAGGGAAGAAGTCTCACCCGAAGCGTAACTGAGACTAGAAAGATAGGGAAGGGTAAGGAGAATAGTTAGATAAATCTCTGACATATCAAGATTCATGTTAGTCTTGCACAAGATAGATTAAGCCTATAGCAACTCTAAACATATCCTAACTGAGAAAAAATAAACAGATTTGTGTCGCTATTCCCAAGGAAGCAGTTAAGAATATCAGACATAAAAGATAATATAGAATAACATTCAATACATTTAGAAGACTAGATACATAAGATATATTCAAAATCTAGGTCTCCACTTGTATTATCATTTCAGGTTCTTCTCACAGTTTGAGTCACATATACAAGTAATCGAGGAAACTCTCCAACAAGTATGAGACAAGGTTATCTCAGTCCCTTTCTCTTTACAACTCTATAATAATACAAAACTCTATTACATTGATAGTCTCGTTCTTACCCTAATCTCAAGATTCAGCTAAGCTAACAACAGGAAAGACAACAACAATGACTCTAGCAACAACAACAACAACAACAACTCCATCCTTTCATTAAAACCGACCCCACTACAATCATATCGATCTCATATATATAATACGATCTAGATTTTCTGGTTGAGAACCCAAGAGTTCTCTCTTCTTCTTGATCTTGTTGCAACTTCTTTCTTCAAAACCAATGTTGCGTTGTCCTTCCAACCACTTTCTCTTTCTTCCTTTACTTTGTTTTCCATATCCTCAACATCTTGCACAACTTCTATTCACCAAAATGAAGCTGCAACATATCTTGTGCACCTTTTATTCATGAAAACAAAGGGTCCAACGAGATACGACCACAATCCTTGACTCGTCCTGAGTCAAATCTTCGACTCTTCCATGGTCTCTGGGTTGGTCTATTTTTTACCTTTATCTTCTGTCTCTAAGTTGCTACCACTTCCTGCTTGAGTGATTTATTCTTTGGATTCTTTAAACGAAGGGCCCAACTCAGGTACTAGTTCTAGGGCTCTTTTCCTAGCATCTTAGAAGTTTTCCATTTTGTCCTGCCACTTTTTGGTAAGTAGTGAAGCTTCAACAACAAACTGCTGGGTGGCATATGTAATGGATTCTTTTGGCTTGGACAAAACTAGAGAGTTCCATTCCGAGTCAGATATGGCATCCACTTGGTTCATTTGTAGATAAGTTGTCTAGACTATAGGTCAAAAATATCTTAGTCCTTTCTTAGTCACTATTTGATCTTCAAACAGGGCATTCAGATCATTGTCTGTTTTCTAGATCTTGTAATTTTTCTTGTTGTTTTAGCGGATCTAGGGTGTTGGTTTCTTCTTCATTGAGTGATTGAATATGAAAGCGTATGATCCAGGTGGATCATCTCAAAATTCGATAGAGTTAAAGTATTCAAATGGAAAAGTAAATCTTACAAAGTGGAAGATCTCGTCATCATCTTTCCGGTGACGTTCGTTTCAAGAAAAACGGCCTCCAGGTGACAAAGATATGAGCAATGAAAGTTTCGACAAAAATGATTTAAAAAAAAGGTTAAATATGATTTGGTTTGAAAAAAAAAAGGGGTGGTCAAGGGCCTAGCCATTAACCTTTCCAACACCGAGACATCCCCTTAGTATTTAAATGGATATCAAAACTATATGAAAAAAACCCAAAATATAATATTAAATCCAAATGTCAAACCATAGCCAAACGCACCATAATATAATGGGTTTAAAATCATATAAAACATATGTAATACAACCATATGTTTAAAACATAGTGCGCTTGAAATATGTGTTTGAACTATACCATGTCACATATACAATTTTATTAAAACCCAATGTCACGTGCCATAATATATATACCATATGTAAAACAAATTGCGCCAAGGAGGGAAAACCCGTGGGTTTGACCCCGGGACCTCCGCCCCCATAACAACCACAAGTTACCAATGCATCACCTCCATGGGACGTGGAAAGTAATGGCGCGAATACCTTAAAAAGTGCACCGATTTGGGGGATTTTGGAGGGCGCGTGGCCCATAGCTCGCGGCCCCCAAAAACCATTGTTTTTTTAATATTTAAATGAAGCATGGGCACGGATCCCAAGGATGGAGAATGAGTTTTGAAGTAGGCAGAGAGAGGCACATAGATCGAGATGATGTTGCATAGTGAACGAAGTGAATTTGCATGCAGAGTGAGGTGGTATTTGCATGCAGTTCAAGGTGGTATAGAATTGACATGCATCCCGAGGCCGTACGGACTGTACAATCAGGGGCAGATTGGGAATAGTGCCAAAAAGGGCATTCAGAGTCCACTTTCAGAAATATATCGAGTTTATACTCAAAAGTCTCGATTTTTTGCAAGGATTCCAGATCCAGCTTCAGTGTTTGCATTCAGGCATCCAGACAGAAAAGTTCTCACAGAACCTTCCGGTTACACAAAAAGGTATCCATGTTTATACTTAAAAGTCTTAGAATTTCATCTTGCAGCTGTTGTTGAAGTCTGTTACTGTATATGACAGACTAAACTCAAAAGTCACTTTGTAAGCATTTGAATACTTAATCTATCGGCCTTCCCATTTGGAAAGTGGCCTGGAGAGGTAGCCAGGAAGTCTGGTGAACTCCATTACCAATTCTTGTTCTTAGATAGTATGCTTACATATTTATGTGTTGATGAATGTTCTTTAATTTTGCATTCATATAGATGGTTAACAATTAAGAAATTCACATGCAAGTAATGGATAAAGATCAAGTAAAAATTTCAGATCAGTGTAGGTTTTCCAATGTTTGGTTGTGCCTCAAAATGATTCCCATCATATCACTAACCTCTTTGAAAATGGTTGTGCACTCTGTAGTCCTTTTATGCAAGGTTAGTCTTTCATTGTTTCCTTCCAAAACCACTTTTTCCAGTTGCTCTTGTAGTTTCCTGGGTTATAGTTTGGCTTCTTGCTTACTGTCCAAAAACTGTACTTTTATATCTTCTGCTCATTCTTCCATCTTAGACTAGGATACTTGAATTAATTTGATTTTCTCTGCAAGATCACTTTTTGCGTTGGATTTTGGCAGCTGAGGCACTATCTTTCTGATTGTTTTCCAAGCCTATGTTAACTTTTCCTTCACCTTATCAAATTTATGGTCTGCCTGAATCTTTAAGTATTCCTCCTCCATTATTCATGTTTGTGCCATGAGTCCTTCTAGCTTCCAGAAGTCATATTCTCATTCGGCCTACTGGATGATCTACTCCAATTGCTCAATTGAGGCTCTGATTATGCCCACTAGCTGCACTGTCGACATTTGAGCGACGTCTCCAGATGAAGTAGTGGCATCCAGGGGTAATCAGACTTGTAGTGGCAGTCCATTATCCATCAAATGTTTTGATGGTGTCTCCACCTCTTTGTCCCATGGGGATGGACCTTGCAGTTGATGTGAAAGTATAGTCTTGAGAGCCATTGGAAGTATAGGAAGAACCTTTGTCTTGGTGAGGAAAATATGTAACAACTCTGCAAATTGTTGTGGATTCTGGAGTAATGTCTCTAGCTATTCCTTTAGGGATGATATGATCTGTCTGGATGTTATTTGGGGTTCTGTCTAAACTGATTGTGTTCATGTCTCTGTATGTGAAAAAAGTGTTGGAGTCTTGCTTCTGGGAATCCAAATCTCAACATTGACTATTGATAAAGGACTCTGGGTTATTGGAACTTGCTGTTTTGGGGTGGCTAAGGGAATTTCTTATTGTTGGTTTTCTACCAAAGGCAGAGTGATCGAAATGGGTATTGAAAGAGTGATTGGATGACTCAAGGCTTCGGTGGTCAGGGTAATGGGTTCTTCTACATTATCATAAGGGTCGGGGATATCCAGTTTCATTGGATCGAGGGATGTGGGTTGGGAGGGAACAATTGTCTCTTGTGGTGGCGATGGGTCTTTCTTAGTAATGATGATTGAGAATTCCCTGGAATCAAGATTAGGATCATCTGTGATGTTGATCACATTCTAGGAAAATCGAGTGGTTTCTATGGTATGAGGTACAGTCGAGGATATTGGTTGTGGGTTCAAGAAATTTATAGGGGAAATTCTTGTTCTGGGTTTCTTAGTTGATGCATACCCTATGAACACAACTACTAAAATTTCATTGACATCCTTCCCTGATAGCATAGCCTATTTTGGAAGCTATGGAAACACAAGGAATGTCCCCTTCTTCCACTCCAGAGGTTCCTCATCCTATTTTTCTTTTAAGTCCGTTGGAACTTGGACCTTCTGCTTATTTTCTGTTGGGATAGAACTCGACCCTACTCCTCCTTCCTTCCCCTTTTTCTTTAGGAGCTTTGGTGGAAAGAGATAATGCATACCATACTTGAGTGGGTTGCGCTTGGTGCCATTCCATGACATGAACTCTTTGTCAAATGCTTCCTCATCAAGGTAGAAAGGTACCAACCTTGAGTGGAAGTCCTCGAGCCTTGCATGCCTCGGCTAGAGAAGGGTATTGTAGTGGTTCAGGCCAAAAGCGATGTTTCAGGTGTTGAGATTCAATAGATCCTATGGTATGCGCCACCGCTGAGTTGCATCAATTAGATGATTATACCACTTTGAAAAGGCCACATTGTTGAAATCTAGGTTCTCCTGATCTGAGTTTGCATGCCACAGTTCAAACATTTTCACAAGGCGACCTTTGTTCGCTTGTGCCAACTGTCTTCCCCTGAGTGGCATCCATTTCCACATTGCAAAGGATAATAATAGGTAGCCGCATGTAAAATTTCATCCTTTCTCCTAAGATTCATCACAAACAACTAGGAGTTCCTCTAGTAGGTAGCTACACCAATTGAACACAACTCCATTTGCACAGAAGTTTGCTACTAAAAGAGAATCCAAGGTGCATTCTCCCTTATAGTAGGAGTGCATGACCTTAATCGCAATGACATAGCAATATGTCCAGACTGTTTTAGAGATAATTGGGTCAATCTTCGTCATTCTCCCTCCTCTTTGAGTATGGAATTTTTTTGTACAAGATGAATTCTCCCTTACTCTTCCTGTGCTTGCTTGGGCCTTGAAATCCTTTGAACACATCCTCACCCTCGAGGGATAATCCAATGAGTTGGTGGATGTCATATGTATGAATTGGATATCTTTGGTTGATCCATAGGTTCCTGTCATGCACTCGATTGATCATAATTTTTGTGCACTGCGCAACCTCACCAGTGGTCCTGAAGACCGATAAATCCCTGAGGTTTATAATTGTGGAATTGAACAAGTTGATAAAGTCTGGTTTGGGGAAAAATTGCATGCCTCCCCTTGCATATAGATCCAAGTCCTAGAACATGCTAATGTTGATTTGCAGAAACAACACTTGGTCCATTAGGTCAAGGTTTAGGAGTTTTACTTGCTCAGTCTTCCCCTTGACATCACCTATGACCTCGATCCTGGCATCATATGGCTCATCTGGAATGGCTTCTTTGAGAACCGAACTACGGGCTCCTATTTGATCCGTATTTTATGAGAAAAAAAATGAATATAGATTATTAAAATATGCTTAATAAAAAATAACAGAGATACAATAAAACTAGTTTTCTATTCAATAAGGAAATAAGCTAAAACTGTAAAATGCAATGAAAAACAAATTTGTTGGAATGGTGGCGGCTTATCTTTGAGAAGAGATGTGATGGATGCACTCATTCAAAAGAATATGGTTACAATGAGGCTTTAAAGGACTTTTACAATAAAAAGGAATTTCAAAAACCCTAGACATCCAAAAACCTAACCCTAGGAGATGAAGCACCAAAAGTCATGTGGGCCCCGTTTGGGCACGTTAGTACATCAACTTCCCGGGGTCATAACTTTTTCATACGATCTCCGTTTTAGGTGCACGAGAGCCCGTTGGAAATATCTAACTGAGAATAACAATTCTGACTGGTCTAGGTTAGTTTATTTAATAATCGCATGTGCCCCAAATCCCCAAAAAACATCGTTTAGGGCCTCAAAACGGCCCCAGAAGTTTGGAACCCGAAAAACTGCCAAGGTGGAAAACCGTTTTTCGACCCAGTGGAATAGGTGGGTGGCCAATGATATCCACCTAGATCACTGTTTATATTGACATGTTGGCTCTGAAGTGCTGGTAAAATGGGTGATTTGGGGTCGGGTTTGCGACTAGGGAGCAAAAAAACCTCTCAAAGTATGCTCGGTTGCAAATAATTCAAAACCAGAGGGTAGCTAACAACAAACAATGAGTCTCACTCCTCGAGTTCACGGGGTCTTATAACTAGATAAATGGAAAACTTTGTATTCATGCATAAAGACACTCATCATTAGGCCATAAACACAATCTTAAGCTTAGGTGTCCGACGAGACTGATAATGGGGTAAGATCTATAGGCGAATCCTGGCTTTTAATGAACGGTCTGACAGGGATGTGGTTGACCTGAGGCGATTACCATTTTAATGGTTGAGAATCATAGAGGGGATATTGATGGAATCTATGCGTATTGTTCCTTTATTTCTTAATGGAAAGTTATGATGGGTTATTGTAGCTACCATAAAGGGTATGACTGGACGAGATGCGTATAGCACATGGACTGTGATATAGTTCGAATTCCACCCCCCTCGGACCAAAATGTGAGTCCTCGTCATATTAATGACTTCATTTAATGTAATGGTGGCTCTTTCGAACCTGTGTGGGTAAAGAAGCATTTCTACATAGAAGCAACACTTTGATTGAAAAAGGAACATATATCATGGCACAACTATGCACACTCCGACATTATTAACTGAATTAAAGAAATTACATAAAATTAAAATCTAACTACTATACATGCTCCTTTGGACTGGAGAAACCGTCCTTTGTCTCAATCATGAGAAATGTAGGGTTTCAGGTAGGTTCCATTCACCCAACCTGGTTGAAGGATACCATCCAGTTGCGCTAGCTTCACTACACCAAAGTGTTGGATTTCCGCAAATATGAATGGACCCAACCAATGCATGCACAACTTGCCTGGATGTTTCTGATACTGACTGTCATAGAGTAGTACCTTATCCCCTTTTTTAAATATTTTGGACTTAATATGGATGTCATGCCAATATTTTTGTCTAGCTTTCTCAACTGATTCATGAAAATCTGATAAAAATCTCTCTTCCTCAAGGTCTTGCAAGTCTGCAATCCTTCACGCAACCAATTCGTTATCTTTCATGTGTGTAGCTTGTGCTGTACAAATACTAGGGGTGATAAAATCTGTAGGTACAAAAAATTATTTTCCATAAACCAACTGAAATGGAGTATACTTGTGGAGCTTATTCGTGGTAGTCTTGTAAGCCCACAAGATCGTTGGAAATCTATTATCCCAATCTTACCTATTTGCGCAACATACTTTTGTCAGTCCTCTTTCCAGAATTTTATTAAATTCCTCCACTGTACCATTAGCTAGTGGATGGTAGGGAATTCTCTTATGGTGCTGCATAAGGAATTCTATTGTCAACATTGTGATTGTGCTACTGATAAAGTGACCACCTTGATCACTGGTCAAAATTCTATGGAATCCAAACCAAGTAATGACATTTTCAAAGATAAATCTATCAGTTGTATCTGTCGAACAATCTTGAACTGACTTTGCTTCAGCCCATCTTGTGAGGTAATCAATTTTGGTGATGATGTATCTAGCCTTTGAGTGCTTAGCTGGGGGGTTGATCAGTCCAATAAACTCAACAACCCACTTTTCAAATCCCTGAAGTGCTCTAACTGGATGAAGGGGTAATTAATCTCTGCGTGATGGATTTCCTACTCTTTGGTAGACATCACAAGATATAACATACTCTTTAGTGTCTTTAAATAACGTATCCCACCATAGTCCAGCTTGAAGTACCTTATGTGCAGTAGATTTACCTCCAACATGTCCTCCCACAACTCCACTGTGACATTCCCACATGATATCTTGTCTTTCATGGTTCAAGACACATCTTCTGAGGATGTTTTCTAGCCCCAATTTGTAAAGTTATCCCGCAATCAGTTGATAGTCTACTGTGTGAACCACCCTATGTTGTTTTTGGGTTGCAGAGTAAGTTTCTAGGAAGGTCCCTATATTGAGGAACATATAAATGTCTTATAGATACTCTGGGATGGACTCTGTTAGCACATAATCAAGTATGGGGTATTTTCCTGGAAGAAATGTCCCTCGCGGCAAGTAGAAGGTCAAAAAATGGGCTAACAATCCATTTATCCCAAGGTTTTAGAAGTGGTTGCATTATTTTAATGAGCACACAGATATGGGCGGTCGATATCTACATGCATAGATCTGTGACTGAGGTTCCATTTCAGAGCCCCCTTGCCATTCTACCTTTAACAGGAGGGGGGGGGGGGGGG
>ML781026.1:1588592-1628837 GCA_009831015.1 Picea engelmannii | reverse complement strand
GGGGGTGTCCAGAATGGGGCGGGCATCTCTCAACGGTTAGGATTGGGGCACCTATATCTATGGTGCACAATCGATTCTGAACCCCCTTGGCCCTTCGACCTTTAATACCGGGGGGGGTCCGATATGGGCGGTTTTCCAGTGCAACCCCCCTGCTATCGTGCAACATCCTCCTTGCGATGGCCCCCACCACTTCCAAACCAATTACCACCTCCCTCTCCTCCTGCCATCTGTCTTCCACTCACCCTCATGGCATATCCCATTCCCTTTCACCCCCTTTTATCTTCTGACACTTGTTCCTCTCCCTTCCATGTCATCCCTGTTATAGCGACGCATCCTTTTCCTCAACCAATCAAATCCCACCATCTTTCCTCCCTTTTCCTATCACCTTTCTACCCCTTGTCATGTGTCTCGCCCTTGTCACCTCCACAGTCTCTCTTTCCCCTTACCTCGTGCCACCTCATCACTGGTCTGTGCTAGTGCAGTATGAATGCCACATCCATTCACTCGACCCCTCCTCTTCTTACTTCTGCACCATGCATGCCAAATTGTCCCTGCCTGGTCACTGTTCATTCATTGCTTCCCGTCTGATGCCTTAGTCCTCGCGTCTACCTCCACATCTTCCCATGAAGTCGTTTAGCAGATCCAGGTGGTAGCATGAAGAGGCCTCCACATCCCAAAGGTATAGAGTTGACTGGGGCCGTTCCCCATCCCAAGGAAGCAATTATTAAGGTTGTTGGTGGTGGTTAGACATCGTCTCCACAATAAATGGAAAATCCGGCAGAGGATTAAGGGCTTGTCGATTCATTCGCAGAGCTTCCAGGAGTTTGATTGCGTCTGACATACGCACACCATGGTCTAGAGACTACATGTGCAGTCTACCAGTAGACATGCACACATACCTTTTTATTTTATATGCAGTGACTCGATCTTGCTGCTGATTGTTTTACTTTGAGTATATGTAGGCAGTTTTTCCATTTTTGGAAGGGGGATGGTTGAGCTAGGCTCCCAATTGTAAAGTTTTGATGAAGCACTAGTTGCTCTGGTTATGTATTGGCACTTGAGACTTCTTGCTTATGAATGTCAACCTCTTTCCATCTCTTTCTCAACACTATGTTAGAAAAACTTGAAATTGGAGGATCCAGTTGAGTTGCGCTGTTATAGGATGATATGTGTTTGATCACTGCAACAGTCGCATTGTTTCTAATCATCTCTTGTATTTTATCAATGCTAAATGACTTAGAATTGAAGGATCCAGTCAAGTCACCTTTCAGTTCCCTGAAACTCTAAAGCAAGAGAATCTTTTCTTCTGAGTTTTTCTTTCTCAAGCTGTTGGAAGGCCTGATGCCCAAAGCAGTCTTGTTCACTTCTCCTACCAAGTCTTCCCTTTGCTCATTTTATACTCAACCTACTGACGGAAGTTAGATCAAGAACTCACCTGTTCTTACATGCTAGGCCTAGTTTTATGAGTTAAAGAAATATCTTCCGGGGTCTCTATCCATTCGACCACCCCCATTAAATTATTCATGACATAAAACCGATGGGCGTTGGGCTCTGCTCCTTCCGCAATCCGAGAGTGACTTCTGACGCTAACATTTTTGGCGCCGTTGTCGGGGACAAAGTTGAATATTTTCCCCGAGATTGAATGACAATGATTAACTGATTCTGAAGGTGCATCATATATCATAACTATAAATATTGCTACTGTGCACCTGATGACTCCACTAGGGAGACTCCACTGATGAGAACCCACAGACGACTCCATTGTTTCAGCCATGGCTTCTAGAGGTAGACATACAAGGTCTACTCCTCAGTTGCCTTTAGCGCCACCTGAAGCTGACCCATAGAATATTATCATAAAGGTAAAGGCCTCTGGAGGAGGTACTTCTACTGCTAAACCATGTTTTTCTGATGATTTTCATGATTGTATAGAAGCTCCAACACCTGCATCTCATTCTGTTTTGTTACCTTCTGTTGGAGTTTCCTGTTTAAATTTTGGGAGTGTTCCTGCTGAGTTTTCTCCTCTTGGTCTTGAATTGGAAGGAGAAACTATTGTCACTCCCTTCTCCCCCGAGGTAGTACCCTCGTTCAGGCCCAACACCTCAGAATATTTTCCTACCCCGGGTTTTACCACCTCGTCTCCTATTACTATTGCTGCTGAAGAAAGGGAAACTTATGTTCCTTTTAGCCCTCAAGATTGTTCTCCAAATTCCCTATTGTTCCCCTTCCTTCCTATAAGCTCAGTTCTTGTATTTTCGGTTCGAACCTCCTCTCCTCCTGGTTCTCCTACACCTATTGTCCCTATGGTGGGTGATAATCCCCCTGTAAACATAATGGATGCCATAGATGCTGCCAGATATGCCCCCTTAATCCTACCTCAGCCCATGAATCCTCTCCCTACTGGAGATTACTTGAAGTATATGCCTAAATTCATTGGAGAAGAGGAAATAACTGCTGAAGAGCACCTTCCTACCTTCTATAGTTATGCAGACAACCTGGACATTGAAAACGAGGATGTCTGGATGAGAGTCTTCGTCCAGAGCCTTGATGGTGAGGTGAGGAAATGGTTTAGGGGATTGGCCCCTAGATCTATTGCTAGGATTGAAGCTCTAGATGATGCTTTCCTGAGACAATGGGGAGATAAAAAAAAATTCATGTATTACATGACAAAGTTTGGGTCATTGAAGAAAAATAAAGGAGAATCTGTCTTTGACTTCTCCAAAAGATTCAATAAGATGTATAATAAGATCCTTGCTGAGATAAAACCCATAGAAGCCTCTGCTAAAATCTCTTGTGCTAATGCATTTGACCTTGATTTCTACCTTTTGTTGAGAGAAAGAAGAGCTACCTCCCTAGCTCAAATGCAAGATGCGGCCATAGAAGTGGAATCTAATGTATTGGCAGTTGATAGACTTAGAAATAAGACTGTTACAGATAGGAGAAAGGGAAGATCTGAAGCCTTGACTTCTGGCCCCTCTGTGCCTCACCCTCAAGTAGATGAATTGACCAAGATAGTGAATTCTCTGTCTGCATAGGTGGAGAAAATGAAGGTGGAGGAAATGAAGATGGAGGGGAAGTAAACATACAAAAATCCTCAAAATGCCGAAAACAAAGGAAATTTCAGGAGGCCAAATAATAATGCTCTCCAGATGATGCAAAGGGACCAGAGGGGAAGAGACAAAGAAGATCAGAGGATTCAAACTCCTCTTCAAAATAATTTTGTAACTAATGATGAAGAAGGGGAATTAGATGGGATTGATCCTGAAATCCACTGCTTTGGAGATACTTCTCCTTTTCCTCATCTCACTCAATCAACATACGAGGAGTCTCTCATGGACAATAAACTGAATGAGATGAGCAAGGGAGACAATACTAGCAACAACCAAAGAAGGTATAACCTAAGATCCAAGAAGAAGACAGGAGCACTTGACGTTCCTGAACAACCTTGTAGAGTAGAGAAACATGCTAATGAAGCAATAGACAAAAACAAAGGTAAGAAGGCCCAAACCCTCTCTCCAATGGTCCAAATTCATGTTCCTGAAGTAAGGGAAATCCCAAAGCTCGCATCCTCTTTTAACTTTGAGCATGAAATTCAAAAAATCAGAAACCCTGTACCCCTCTCTGAACTGGTCAAGGATGAAGTGTTAAAAAAAATCCTCTTCGAGCTATTACAGTTTGAACCCTCATGCCATCCCACAGACTCAATCAATTTGCAATATGAAAAGCCTGCACTCATCCTAGGTCCTATGGTAGAAGAAAAAAATGATTCATCCCCTCCCTTCTACACATCTTTGAACATACATGACAAGGTCCTGCACAACTGTTTGATGGATTTAGGGGCTTCCCACAACCTCATGTCCAAAACTGTCATGGAAGAAGTAGGACTAGAAGTCACCAGATCCTACCGTGATCTCTATTCCTTTGACTCCAGGAAAGTTCAATGTTTAGGAGTCATCAAAGATCTAGTTGTGACCCTGTTTCAGCTGCCCATGAAAAGTGTGGTCATGGACATTGTGGTGGCTGATGTTCCCCCCAAGTTTGGTATGTTGTTATCAATATCCTGGATAAAAAGACTTGGAGGAACCCTGGAAATGGACCTCACCTATGATACTATTCCAGTGTTTTGGGGGGAACATAGGAGACTGTACAAAGAAGCCCAGATGGCCTACATAATCAGTGACGAAACCAATCCTACTAACCATCCTATCTTTTCTCTTGACACTGATTTGGGTTCCAGCTTACTGCAACTCACTGATGCTCCCGAGCTTCCTCTAAAACTCAGAAAAAAACCCACTACTTCTCATGAAAATTTCTCCCCCACCACCTCTGTCTGGAAAATGTTCTTTGATGGAGCCTCTTCCAGGGAAGGCATTGGTGCCAGAGTGGTTTTTGTGTCACCTACTCAGGAAACCATATTTCTTTCATACAAGCTAGAGTTTGAAACAACCAACAATGTGGCAGAATATGAAGCTCTTGTTTTAGGTTTAAGGGCTGCAAAGGAAATGGGAATTGAAGAGGTGGCAGTGTTCGAAGATGCAGAATTGATAGTCCAACAGATAAAAAATGCTTATCAAGCCAAGCATCCTTGGCTCAGGAGTTACAAAAATGAGGTATGGGACCTAATCGACAATTTATTCTCAGCATTCAACATTTCATTTGTTCCAAGAGAAAAGAACACAGTGGCTAATTCTCTGGCTACATCAGCAAGCAATTTCAAGGTGCCCCTGCCACCCAAACTCATATATGATATATAAGTAAAATACATGCCTTCCATACCTGACAATGTCAAACATTGGAAGGTGTTTGAGGATGATCTTGAGGTCAAAATATTCTTGGAGACTGTTGAAATTTTTTCAACAATGCATATTGATCAAGACCCAGTTTCCGAAGCAAAGCTTGATGCTGGTGATTTTTTGAGTAAGAATGTAGAGCGTGACATTGTGCAGCTGCCAAGCAATCATATTCCAAAGGGACTAGTTCCTCTGGAAATAATTTTTGATAGAAATGATGTGGCACTAAAGGGGAAAATCTCAGATGATAGTGCTGACGCAACCGAGTGCAACATTGGCATAGAGAAGGAGCCAAAGTTCATCAAATTGTCAAGAAACTTGTCAAAGGAGCAGAGGATCAAGTATACTGAGCTTTTGAGGCAGTTTGCTGATGTGTTCGCCTGGACATATGAAGACCTCAAAACATATGACGCTGCTGTCATTGAGCACACAATACATTCAGGCAGAAGCTAAGACCGATTAATCCTATGTTGTTGCCTATTATGGAGAGAGAGGTAAAGAAGCTGCTAAATTCCCAGATCATTGTACCTTTGAAATATTCAGAGTGGGTGGCCAACTTGGTCCCAGTGAGGAAGAAGAATGGGGAAATCAGACTCTGTGTTGATTTCAGGAACCTGAACAAGAGCTCAAAGAAGGACAATTACCCCCTGCCAAAGATGGAACATATATTGCAGAGGGTAACAGGAGCATCCATGATTTCCATGATTGGTGGCTTCTCTGGGTACAATCAAATCTCTGTTCTGCCTGAGGACAGAGAAAAGATAGCGTTTACCACTCCGTGGGGCACATTCATGTATGCCAAAATGCCCTTTAGATTGATGAACGTGGGGGCAACGTTTCAACAAGCCATGGACGTATCTTTCATTGGGGAAAATGATAAGTTTGTGGTCATCTATCTGGATGACATCACAGTCTTTTCCAAATTTGATAAAGAACATTGTTGTCATCTGAGGAAGGTTTTTCTGAAATGTAGGAGGTTTGGCCTTTCATTAAATCCCAAAAAGTCTTTGTTTTCCATGAAGGAGGGAAAGTTGTTGGGCCACATAGTATCAGTAGTAGGAGTCAAGATTGATCCCAGCAGAGTTGAAGCAATCCAAGATTTGTCAACCCCAAGATCCATGAAAGAAGTCCAGTCTTTCCTTGGTAAAATTAATTTTCTAAGGAGGTTTGTTTCTAACTTTGCTGAGATGGTAAAGTTTATAACAACCATGTTGAGGAAAGGAAATGAAGTTAGGTGGACTTCTGAGTCTCGAAATTCATTTGAGCAGATAAAGAAATCCCTGACTAAGGCTCTTGTGCTTATCAGTCCCAACTACTCAAAATATTTCCTTATTTTCTCCTTTGCTTCATCTGACACATTGGCTGTTGTTTTACTACAAAAAAATGATGTTGGGATGGAGTAGCCTATTGCCTTTTTTAGCAGAGCATTAATGGATGCTGAGGTCATGTATGACATCATGGAGAAGCAGGCCTATGCCCTGGTGAAAACTCTCAAAGCTTTTAGAGTCTATATCCTGCAGTCAAAAGTCATTGCCTATGTCCCCTTAGCTTCCGTGAAGGACATTCTTACTCAGCCTCACATAGATGGGAGAAGGAGTAAATGGATCACCAAGATTCTTGAGTTTGATCTGGAGATAAAGACCACCAATTTGATCAAAGGTCAAGGTTTATCCAAACTGTTGGCTGAAGCAAATTGCAAAGCCTTGGGGGTAAGTTTCATTAATGAATGCTTAGGAAATTAGCAGGATCCGCTGGCTGAAGCAGATCCTCAAGCAGAACCCCCATTGGCACGATGTCCTTGGTACAAGGATGTCATATATTTTCTGCAAGAGTTGAGGCCTCCCGATGGACTGCAATGGAACAAGGCAAGAGATTTAAAGCTCAAAGTAGTCAAATACTACCTTGTTGATCGAGTGTTATATTGGAAAGACCCTCTGGGGGTGCTTTTAAAATTTATGAACCCACAAGAGGCCCAAAGGATCATTTCTGATTTTCATGATATCCTATGTGGAGGGCACCACTTCTGGAAGACCACAACCTACAAAATTCTCAGGGCTAGGTACTACTAGCCCACCTTATTCACTAATGTCTTCGAAGAGGTCAAAGGCTGTAGAAAATGCCAAAGGTTCTCAGGAAAGCAACAACTTAAATCTGTGCCATTAAAGCCTGTGGTTGTTTCAAGACCTTTCTAGCAGTGGGGCCTAGACTTTATTGGGGAGATCCATCCTGCCTCCAATGGACAACACAGATGGATCCTGACTGCCACAAATTTCTTCACCAAGTGGATAGAAGCTATCCCCACCAGGAGTACTTCCCATAAGGTAATCATTGGATTCCTGGAGGATCTCATCACAAGATTTGGCTTCCAAAGGAAGATTGTCACTGATAATGAAATGTATTTTAGAGCTGAACCATTGGTCAAATTCTATGAGCAATTTGGGATCAAATTGATTCATTCTACCCTATACTATCCCCAAGGAAATGGTTTGGCAGAGTCCTCTAACAAAGGCCTAATAAAGATCATTAAAAGGATGTTGGAGGAAAAAAATAGGGCCTGGGATTCAAAGATGAAATTCTCTCTGTGGGCTGATCGAGTGACAACAAAAAGATCCATAGGCATCTCTCCTTTCCAACTAGTCTATGGAACAGAAGATGTTTTTCCTTCTCAACTGGTTGTGCCCATGGAAAAATTATTTCAGGATTATCAAGGAGAGCCTGATGACATGATCAGAAGAATTCTTCAGCTAGTAGAAGTCCAACAAACTAGAGAGCAGGTGGTGATAAGAGCTCAGGACCGTAAGCAAAAGATCAAGCAGGCCTTTGACAGAAAGGTCAAGAAGGAAGATTTCTAGTAAGGTGAACTAGTGCTGAAATAGGATGCTCCCAAGCAGGACAAGGGAAAACATGGCAAGTTTGAAGCCCTATGGATTGGGCCCTTCAAAATCACTGAAGTATTTTCAAATAATACCTACAGGTTGCAGAATTTAGAGGGTGAGAAAGTGTTAAATGGCCCTGTGAATGGGCATTTTCTCAAGAAATGTTTCTTTTGAGCCATGCATGGCTCCTCTGTATTTGTAAATATTGTTTTTCTATTATATTTAAGTTTTAATAATGACTCCATAGCCCAATAGTAAGGCACTGAAGCTGCAAAAGAGTTCTCGGCAGCCCGCAGGGGGTGTGTCATCCTCCATGGAGCCTAATGTTAGCACATAATCAAGTATGGGGTATTTTCCTGGAAGAAATATCCCGTGCGGCAAGAAGAAGGTCAAAAAATGGGCTAAAAATCAATTTATCCCAAGGTTTTAGAAGCATGTGCATTATTTTAATGAGCACACATATCTGGACGGTCGAGATCTACACACCTAGATCTGTGGTTGAGGTTCCATTTCGGAGACCCCTTGTCGTTCTACCTTTAACGAGAGGGGGGGGGGGTCCAGAATGGGGTGCGCATCTCTCAATGGTTAGGATTGGGGTACCTAGATCTACGATGCACAATCGATTCCGGACCCCCTTTTCCCTTTGACCTTTAATANCTGGAATGTGGTGCACATCTCTCAACGGTCAGGATTGGGACACCTATATCTACGATGCACAATCGATTTTGGACCCCCTTGGCCCTTCGACCTCTAATAAGGGGGGGGTCCAATATGGGCGGCTTTCCAGTGCGGGCCCCTCTTCTATTGTGCCACATCCTCCTTGCGATGACCCCCACCACTTCCAAACCAGTTACCGCCTCCCTCTCTTCCTACCATCTATCTTTCACTCACCCTCGTGGCATATCCTATTCCCTTTCACCCCCTTTTATCTTTCGACACTTATTCCTCTCCCTTCCACATCATCCCCGTCATAGCAACGCGTCCTCTCCCTCGACCAATCACATCCCACCATCTTTCCTCCCTTCACCTATCACCTTTCTGCCCCCCTGCCATGTGTCTCATCCCTGTCACCTCCACATTCGATGTTTCCCCTCACCTCATGCCACCTCATCACTGGCATGTGTTAGTGAAGTACGCATGCCACATCCATTCACCCGGCCTCTCCTCTTCTTACTTCCGCACCCTGCGTGCCAAATCGTCCCTGCCTGGTCACCGTTCATTCACCGCTTCCCATCTGATGCCTTAGTCCTCGCATCCACCTCCACGTATTTCCATGAAGCTGTTTAGTAGATCTAGGTGGCAACATGAAGAGGCCTCCATGTCCCAAAGGTACAGAGTTGACTGGGGCCGTTCCCGATCCCAAGGAAGCAATTATTAAGGTTGTTGTTGGTGGTTAGACATCGTCTCCACCATAAATGGAAAATACGGTAGAGGATTAAAGGCTTGGCGATTCGTCCGCAGAGCTGCCAGGAGTCTGATTGCGTCTGACATAAGCGCACCATGGTCTAGAGACTGCATGTGCAGTCTTCCAGTAGACATACAGACGTACCTTTTTCTTTTATATGCAGTGACTCGATCTTGCTGCTGATTGTTTTTCTTTGAGTATATGTAGGCAGTTTTGCCATTTTTGGAAGGGGGATGGTTGAGCTAGGCTCCCGATTGTAAAGTTTTGATGAAGCACTGGTTGCTCTGGTTATGTATTGGCACTTGAGACTTCTTGTCTAATGAATGTCAGCCTCTTTCCATCTCTCTGTCAACACTGTGTTAGAACATCTCAGAATTGGAGGATCCAATCGAGTTGTGCTGTTATAGGATGATGTATGTTTGATCACTATGATAGTCCCATTGTTTCTAATCAGCTATTGTATTTTCTCAACGCTGAATGACTTGGAATTGAAGGATCCAGTAAAGTCACCTTTCAGTTCCCTGAAACTCTGAACCAAGAGGATCTTTTCTTCTGAGTTTTTCTTTCTCCAGATGCTGGAAGGCCTGATTCCCAAAGCAGTCTTTTTCACTTCTCCTACCAAGGCTTCCCTCTGCTCATTTTATACTCAACCTACTGATGAAAGTTAGATCAAGACCTCATTTATTCTTGCATGCCAGGCTTGGTTTTCTGAGTTAAAGAAATATATTCCGGGGTCTCTATCCATTCGACCACCCCCATTAAATTATTCGTGACATAAAACTGATGGGCGTTGGGCTCTGCTCCTGCCGCAATCCAAGAGTGAATTCTAACGCTAATAGACTCAATTCAGAACAGGTCCGCATCTGGGAGTTGATCATCCACTGCTCCACCACTTTCCCTTGATTCTAACCTGGAAAGGTGATCTGGACCTACATTGCATCTTCCTGGTTTGACAATTACTTCGAATGAAAAATATTGAAAAAGCGGTAGGCACTTGGAAATCCTTCCTTCAAGTACTCATTTATTGACTAGGTGCTTCAACGTAGAGTGGTCAGTAAAAAACTTGAAATGAGAGCCTAACAAGTAGTGTCTAAAATTTTGTAATGCATAAATCATAGCCAGACCTTCCCTTTCAGTAGTTGTGTAGTTGTGTTCATCTTGTGGAAGTTTTCTGTTGGAAAAATAGATAGGGTGGTCCATATTTCCTTCCCCTCATTGCACTAAAATGGCTCTCAGGGAAATACATGATGCATCCACATGTACATGGAATTCAATTTCCCAATTAGGAAATACCAAGATAGGTGTAGTACTTAGTTTTTCTTTCAGAATGTTGAATGCCCTATCACACTCTGGCATCCACCGAAATAGTTCAGAATTCTTCAACAATTTTTCTAAAGGTACAGTGATAGTTGCATATCTTCTGATAAACCTATAGTAATATTGTGTATGTACAAGTGTAGAGCACAAAAATTTAGAACTTGTAGGTGGCGGCATGTTCAAAATGACTACAACTTTATCTAGGTCTACCAAGACTCCTTCTATGCATAATTTATGGCCTAACAAATTGCCATGTGGTACACAAAAAATGCAATTCCTTAGATTCAGAGATATCTCCAATTCACGAAATTTATCAAACATTAACCAAATTATCCCTACATGGTCTTTTAACAGGTTGTATACCATCCAATCGTCCATGTAGACTTATACAGACTTGTGGATGAACTCTCAAAATGTTGCTATCACAATCCGAGAGAAAACTGCAGGGGAATTCTTCAATCCAAAGGGAATTACATTGTATGCAAATGATCCCCATTCAGTTATGAATTTGGTCTTCTTATTGTCTTTCTCTGTGATTATGACTTGGTGATATCCTGAGAATCTCTCTGTAAACGAACAAGATTCTTTTCCTGGAACCTGATCTAACACTTCGTCACTGAAAGGTGCCAGAAACGGATCATGCACACATGCATAATTCAAACTTCTGTAGTCCACACATACCTGCATGTATTCTGTATCTTTCTTTCTTTAGATAACTATGGGGCTAATCCACTCTGCTTCTTCGATTGGGAAAATGAGTCCTACTGCAAGCATTTTGTCCACTTTCTTCTTGAACTTATTTTTTATTCTAGGATTAAGTCGGTATAGTCTGTGCTTCATAGGTCTTGAGCTGGGTTTCAACTCAATTTTCATTTCTCCCATGGCTCCTTTTATACCTTTCAGTTCTAAGAACGTTTTTAGAGACAAGTCCTCATACTCCCATAACAGGTTGTGTACTTCATTCATAGTTTTCTCATCCCAATAATATCCTATAGAAGCTATCTTAGGATGCTCTGTACTTACTATATTAACTTTCTGCAACTTCAGTGGATGGTTATAGGAGCTACACGTGTGAATAGGTATAGTATCCTGAATCTCTCTACTGCCTTTCATTTCTCTAATGTTTAATTTTCTAAGATCTTCTAAGTCATCGGGTTTTTCCAGGTCTTTCTCAACTTTAAAGTAAGGTACAACTATCTTATCGATTTCAAGACTCACACTAGATTGAAGAAAATGAACATGGTCAACACATACTATTGGACTTGATCTAGTTTTGCAAATGTCAGTAAAAAACATTTCTTTGATTCTTTGAAGGACTGTGTTGAGCTTAGGGTACTTACATGTAAAGGAGAATTCCTTGCAAAATTGGTCTTGTAAGGTCTACCAACAATTTCTTTGTCTTTTGGTCTCCTCATGTATATACCGGGATTTTGGGATTGGACCTAGCGAATGGAGAAATTCATGAACCCATAGGTGAGAGGGTATTTCCACAACTCTCCACTACTTTAAGAAATTCACAATATGAACTTTAGGGTCAAACCATCCATCGAACAATTGCGCATCTTGAAAATTTATATTCATCTCTTCTTCCAGTTGATCCCTACTTTGGAATCAACATTAGATGGCTTGCTTTGTGTCTTCACACTCCATAATCAAGGATTTATGAGTGGCCCACCATCTAGCGAGGGTATCCTATAAGGCTAAGTCAAGAAAAAATATCCTTTGATACGTTGCTATTTTCTCTTCCATGATGGCAAGAAAATTTTGCAGCTCTGAGTTACCATCATATGTTGGGTGTTTTCTGACCTCGGTTCCAATCCATCTCATTCCTCTGACAATTGTGCATTGTCTTGAGAATCGTTCGTATGAACCCTGATACCAACTTTTAAATGCTAATTCTGAATCCTCGTTAACAGACTGTATGCTCCTCCAACTTATTGAACCATCTGCAGTGGGATTTATGTAATATGGTTCCGTTCATGCTGTTATGGTGTATAATTGGTCAAGAGAATTTTACTTGATATTGTGGTCCACTGGTTCAATGTATCTAGGCCCTAAACATTGATCTAAGGGCTGAACTACGTTTATCCCATTTGCTTCAAACTCCATGGTGCCCCTCTTTAGATCAATGATAGCATAGTTTTCATATTCCCAATCAATTTCGAGTAGAGCAGGGTAGGAATCCTTATCTCCCATGATTTCAATTGCTTCAAAATCGGCTGTGGTTTTAACTCCCGCAACATATATTTCCACATTTTCTAGCCTTCCTACTGGGAAAATGCAGTATTGGTTTTCCATTCTCAACTGGATGGGGTAATATACTAACTGAGGTTTTCCCAAATATTCCCAGGTCCTTTTGGGTAGGATGTTGACATCAGATTGCAAATCTATCATGAAATCTTTGATTTCAAAATCATCTAGTTGGGATTCTAACCGGAATTATTTTCTTGTTCGCACCTTTCTTCTTTGTGTTCTTTGGGTGTTCTTCTTAGGGAGATTTGTCCTTACTATGGTTCCTTGGGTTCCCTCATTTCCCAATATTAGGTACAGGGTGTTTCACAAATTCTCTGTAAGTTGGTCATCTCCTAGGATATCAAAGAACAATTGAAACTAGAGATTGATTACATTTTGAGACGGCTCAGTGTGTCTCCTTGGAATTGCAGAGTTTCTAGGTGTTGGTGGTGAGCTAGAGGATTGCACAAGTTTAGGTTGAGAGGCACCTTTAGGGGGATTCTCCATTATATATGGAGTGGGGATACTCTTAAATATTTCTATTGCATATTTTAAAAACAAATTTTGTTTCACAGGGCCATACATGTCATCCTTGGGAACAACTTTCTAAATCTTGGGCTGACTGTCTACATCTGTCCCAATTTTTACTCCTCCACGAGTAATGGTGTTGATATCATGTAGTTGTCCCCCGATCCCCCTTTTTAGTTCCAAGATTATGATATTATATCCTCATTGACGAACCCGATCTTCCCATTTCATGATCAATTCTGGGCAGTCTTTAGTTGTTTTTCTATTATTTCTACAGTGACAACACCATGGTCGTCTTGGGTGAGGGAAGTCTCTAGCCAAGTGAAATTTTTATTTGTAGTTGTAACATTGTCTCAACCCTCTTCCTCCTCTAAATCCACCTCCAACCCCACCTCCCTGGCCTCTTCCATGTCCTTGGGGGGTTTCATTTATTATGAATGTTGTCCAGTCTAATATGTCAGCAAGCACGTCCAATGCTCTACATTGATTTCTAGTGTGGGTCGTAGATGCACATAACTAACAATGTATTTTATTGGACATGTTTTTGTACTTATGCATAATAGGAAACTACCTCGACACATTCCCATGTATCCAAAAAATCTCACAATACTCATCTATTTGAGATGTTTGTGTGCCTAGGAAGGTATGGCATAGCCCTAGTGTTTGGAATGGTTGAGTCATATATACTTGTGCAACTCCTCCCGTTGATCCTGGAGAGGGTCCCATCGAATTGTGAGGGGGTCCCATTCCCCTCATGCAAGGACATTCATTTTCCATATTCCCTTCTGTGTAGCATCTTGTGCACCAAACCTGAGGTTGTTATGGTCTTGGTATGGTTAATTCTTGAATATTCTCTGTTAACGCCAATATTTGTCCATGGATTTGTGAAAAATTTGCATCTACTAGAGGCCTGGTCATCCTTAGACTCCCGGGATAACCTTCCATGGCTTCGATCTTCATCGACTGTTCCAAGGCATCTGTTAATGTGACTATCCATTGTTTTGTTAAAGGAATTCTTGTCAGATGTAGTAATCATTAGATGTACCATTCCCTCTGTTGATGTTCGTGAAGGATGCACTAACATTTTAATAACATATTTAAATTTCTGACTGTACTCCCAAGAATATTCTCCTTTTATTTTTTGAATCTCTCACAACTCAGAGAGAGATTGTTTCTTTGAATGGAGCAATTTGAATTCAATGATGAACTTCAAAAGAACTTGGGCAAGGGTGACTGCTTTTCCTTTCACCCATGGTTCAATAGCCTTCATGTACCATTTGAGGGCATGACTCCTCAAGGTAGTTTGAAACTCTACTAACTTGTTTGCATCAAGAGTTCCTTTGGATCTCCAGATGGCTTCACATAGGAACCAGTGTTTCTCTACATCCTCATCCCCTCTACCCCAGAATTTTGGGTATCGGGTGATCAATCCTCCCATATTTCCAACCATTCTAGGTATCATTGTTCCTATTAGAATGAAACCTAATAGTCCTAGTTGAAATATGCTTGGGGATCCCAATATATTCATAGCATTTACACTTACAGAATGCAGCTGACTAACTGGATGAGATGGAATAGAAATAATATAAGTAGGCGGTGTAGAATTTACCATAGGTATAGAGGACACCTGGGGGATGAGTGATTCAATGTTGGTTCCCCTGACTTCTGGGCGAGTTTCTTTTATTTGGGGGGTATCATTTTCTTCCTCTGGAGCAACCTTCTTGGCCTGATTCCTGATGTTTCCTGATATCGTGGCTCAATATTCTTGGTCTCTTGCAAGGTATAAACCTGCTTTGTCTTCTCTTGCTTCTCCACACTCTTCTTCTTGTTCACCCACCTAGGGACTTCTTCCTCTTTGCGCTTCTCTCTACTGTAATCTTAGTTTGGCCAATATTTCTTGTATTCTTACCTTTCTCAACTCTTCCTTCTTTCTCTCATCTGTTCCTCTTGATCCGATTTATTTCTACACCACCTCAGACTGATTTGATGCTTTCTTTATGTTTTTGTGCCACCACTTCTCAAATATGGTGGCTCTCCTTAAGGCTCGTTCATTTCTTGCATTCATTTCTTGATCTTCCCACATCTGTCAAAGAACCCTTCCCCCTTCTCAGGTCATGATCCTACCCCAAAATCACCCTACCCCAAGTGTAGGTGTTTAGGCTTCCATCTCAGTCGAGGGAATAGTTATCATCCCCTCCATCAAGAATGCTTTGATCCACAGGGGAATTTCCCTCAACATTATTCCTCGTGCACCTTTCTTGAAATTTTTTTCCACCCATGAAAAATATTGGTGATTCTCAGCTGTGAATTCAATGATATATCCCTCTAGAGTCGTATTGACCCAGAAATCGATTGGTCATGTAATTTGGTGATCCAACCGATGAAGTGCTATGATATTATTTGTATCCCAAGAACATGTCTTCTTGACACATTCTTGGAATTATGGAGCCTCTTGTATCCAATATATCCAATGGAATAGTTCTTCCAGGAATTTTACCCAGAATATCTCATAGTGGTCACTAGATATTTATGAATAAAAGACAAACTCTCTTGTAGCATTCATGCCTTTACTTCACAACTCCGCTTCCTTCCATATAAAGGCATCACAATTTCATTCCCACCATTTCCGAATCTCATATCTATAGATCCATAGAAGCATTCTCCTCACAGGTTCCCTTTTAAAAGGTAGGTCCCAGCAACGAAACCATTTTGTTGGTGCAAAAATGATGAGACAAGGGTCCTTCTCAAGTTACCAACAAAAGGTACCGAATTATTCTATAGTGCTGGAATTTTCATCTCCCCGGAAGGGAAGAAGTCTCACCTGAAGCTCAACTGAGACTGGAAATATAGGGAAGGGTAAGGAGAAGGAGAATACTTAGATAAATATCTGACATATCAAGATTCATGTTAGTCTTGCGCAAGATAGATTGATCCTGTAGAAGTTATGAACATATCCTAACTAAGAATAAATAAACAAAGATGTGACTCCATTCCCAAGGAAGCAGTTAAGCATATTAGACATAAAAAATAATATAGAATAACATTCAATACATTCAGAAGACTAGAGACATAGGATATATTCAAAATTTGGGTCTCCACTTGTATTAGCATTTCAGGTTCTTCTCACATCTTGCATCACATATACAAGTAATTAGAGGATACTCTCCAAAAATTATGAGAAAATTTTATCTTAGTCCCTTGCTCTTGCCAACTCTATAATAATACAAAACTCTATTACATTGATAGTTTAGTTCTTGTCCAGATCTCAAGATTCAGCTAAGCTAACAATATGAAAGATAACAAAAATGACTCAAGAAACAACAACAACAACAAAAAATCCATCCTTTCTGTTATCACTCCAAGAAACTCCTTAGGGTTGTAGGCTAAGAATGCTTGGTAACTTAAGAATATGGTAGATTTTGTATGCTTGGAACAATAGGATAACTCAATAACTAATGAAAAGGACCACTTCATACATTCGAATAAGACAATTCTTTTAGAACTCAATGATCAGACAACAAAGTTTGAATAGGATATGAAGAATACTAGTCTAGATAACCAAATACACAATGTGCAGGGTCATACAAGATAGCAAGAAAATATTTAGTTCAAGTTCATGAGCTTAATAAGAAGATAACAGTTCTTAGAAGCTGAGCTAAACTGAAATAAAGTACAGAATGATGAAAGTATGAGAAAATCTGTCATTGAAAACAAAAAAGGACTGTGATTCTATTATGAATAAAGAGTCTAGTACAATAGCCAAAAAATATCTCCTAGATTGCCCCTTAGTGCTCCAAATGTCTTTGGCTTTATAGCCTTACAAGATGAAATCTAGATCCTTGAAAGATGGATAAGATTTACTAAAAATAGTCAAATCAAAACAGATACAACAAGTGTAGGATGAGATCCTATAAAAATGGATCTAAAATACTAAAAATGGAAAATCAAAACAAAATAGGAAAAGGTCCTATCTAATGATCTCTTAAGAGTAGTAGATTGCCGATGAAGTGCAGTTTTAGCCTCCCAAGGCTGTTTGATTTGGTCCTCCAAAGATAAAATTTGAATTGGATGATATGTCTTCAAACCCCTGATATTCTGTCTTTAAAAAGATGCCAAATGTAGTTGAAAAACCTCTTTTTGACCTTATCCCTCAAAACTAGCCTTTGAATCAGACTTGATAATTCAACAACTATCTATTTGAACTGGTTTCAAACCATTCAAACCCCAAAAATCCCGATCTGGGTAAAAATTCAGCTATTCTGGCCATGACATGCTTTCACCAGCTAATTTACCCAAAAATCCACCTTAGCTGGTGAAAGGCGGAGCTTTCACCAACTAACTAGCAAATTCAAGACGGGTTAGCTGGTGAAAGCGCAGATCTTTTTAAAATCAAATTTATCATTCATGGAGAGTCCGTTTTGCATGCTTGAATAGTCGATCGACATCTAGAAATCCTAAGATTTCCAATGGTGCTTTCAAATATGCATTTGTAGATCGGGAAGCTAGTCAAATTTCCCCTACAAGATTAGGCATCATTCTTTAAAAAATGCCAGTGCATTTTTGATCGCTAACATCTGGCTCCAACTGGGATGGAGACCTCCTTGCGAGGTCTCCAAGAACCTGGCAGGCCCTGTGCCTTTAGTATTGGGCATGGAGTCATCCAGCCTTTACAATTTATCATCTGGCTATTTTCCAAAGTTTGTTGTTGTAAAATGGAACGACCTTTAGTAACAACTGCAACTATTGAACTAAAAATGTTATCTACTAAGACCATATCAGATGCCTCCTTTGCGACCTCTTTAGTCTGAGCATCTTCCAAGAATCTTTGATGCTAAGTTTTTCTTGATTTGGTGGAGAAAAACTTCGATCTAGGCAAAAATACACCTTCGCTGGCCAGTCTCAAGTTTCACCAGTTATTTCGCCTTAAGATTTGCTAGTTAGATGGTGAAAGCTCTGGCTTTCATCAACTAACTGGTTATAATTCTGCCTTCTGCGTTGGTGAAAATTTTGTTTTATATTTGAGAAGAAAATAATGTAGAGAAACAATGATCCTGCATAGAGTGTTAGATTCTTCAGCAGTTGCTCAATAAAGTGTTGTCGACACTTGATGTTTGAACCTCAGATGACCTGCAATGCTTGATTCAAGAATTGATGTGCTAAGCAAGCGAGGAAAAAACAAATTAGAGATATCGAAATAATTTAAGCAATGACACCACAGCTGCAGAGCATACACAAGAAAATCAAAATGCACAACTGTTGTTATCTATGACAGGAATTTGATAGCAACGCAAGAAGGATCTTCTTGCTAGGGCATATGGGAATTTCTTGATCAACTTCTTTGATCATTTCCTCAAGCTCAACAATACCAAATTCCTGGCATATTTGATGAAGCTCATCCGGATTAATTTGCCTGCTTCCATTGTTGCCGAAATAAAAAGAGGCAAAACGGGATGCTCCTCATGTTCCATCTACTTCTATAAAAACTGAATTTCTTCCTTTGAATATCCACCCGAGTCAATATCCTTTTTCCTAGTTAAAAATAGAGTATAGCCAAATATAAATGACCGAGCTCCTGTAGATTGCACTGATTGCTTGTTGACTGTGTATTCTGGGCCTTGCTAATGTTATGATCCTCCAATATTCATAGGTTTGCCTTATATCTTTTCAGAACCAAAACTTCTCCTGCATTTTCTTCTGAAAATTATTCAATACTTTCACGTGCTAATTTCTCTTGAATTAGCTGATGTTGGATGTGACATAGTGGATTCAAAATTATCCCCCAATCTAGATGTTTGACCAAGTATAGATGCATGACTATTTTCGAAGGAAAAAGAAGCAGGTCTCAAGATTCTATATGCACCATGCTCTTAGATAGACAACCAAACAACTTCCATAACCGTTATGTCTTCTAGGTTCAAGTAAAAATTATCATCTCTGTTGTATTGACCAGACAAAGGTTTGGACCTTGTCTCAGCAATCCCCAGATGAAACATGAGTTGCGAGAATCCCATTTGTATCTGAAATTAGATTGGGAACAATAAGATCCTATCTGTCAGCTTCTTTAGAGGATAATTTCTGTGCAACATGCATAGCCTCTTGTCCTTTATGCATTCTTTTCTCTTCAACGTGTTCAAAGCCATTCTCATTTTGTTTTGAGCTACCACACCATCATCCTCCATTTGTTGTGATTGTACTGAAGAGGCCACGATCATGCCAATAGCAAATCCTATGGCCAAATGGAAGTTTTCACATCGCCATTTCCCATGCACAATGTTTTGGATGTTAGCGCCTGTATAATGCATTTTGTGGTTTGCACAAACCCAAGCAATTCACCCCTGTACTTCTGGTTATGAGCGGCATGTGTAATAAATGTAAAATGATAATGTTGCTGCTCCTTTGCAAGAGTCGATACAACTATAGCAACAGGAAGAACTTCGCCTTTTGTGCCAAAAATCCATGAACACAGCTCTAGGTCATTTATGAATGGCATCCTGGATACCCGTTCGTCTCTCTGCTCGACGTTTGCATGACTTTAACCTTCTGAGCATAAAAATCTGTGTTTTCTCTGCAAGATTGATACCTATTAAATAAAAAAACAATGATCTGTCAATGCAATCTCTACTCAGCCATATCACATGCCAAATGAAATGTTTGTTGGGCGATCTGCAAATTAAAAATTCAACGCCTGTGTTTTCTCTCCCTCTGCCACTTGTCTTCGGAGCTGTTGCCACTTGTCTTTTGCTAAATTAAAATCTGCATATTGTTCCCTCAATCTTGAACAAATTATATCACAAGCATCTTAAGGATTTAAATTTATCTTCAATTTGCTGCTTTCAAGACTCAAAGATATCACATGCTAGATATATCCTAGAAATGTGGAATTTCTAACCAAATGCCCAACTGGAAATTTTATTTTCATATCACCTCCAAAACTGGAAGTAATTTTCCATCTGTTTCTCCTTAGACAACTGCATTCACATTCTCTGCCTTGCAATGATGACTCATCCAAACGTGGTGAAGATCCGATCCATTTTCTACTCCCACCAATTACTTTGATATTGATACACCAGGTGTCTTCCACATGCCTTAAACTTTGCCATGACCGTTGTATAAAAACTCTGTTTTATCCCTTTCACCGGATTATTCGCTCATGAAGATTCCTGTTAGCTGTTGAAAGTAAACTCTTTCACCAGCTTATCACAACTTAAAATGGAACATTAGCCGGTGAAAACAAATTTTTATTTCTTTGATGAATAAAACTTTTCAGTAAAGGTTTTATTCATTCAAAAGAACTCAAAACCTTATTGTTTAAGACTTACAATTTAAAAAAATTCTACATGACTTTTGAAAATTTTGTTATGGTTAATGAAAAATTTAAAAGTAATTGCCTGGGCTTATTTCAGGTGTTAAGATCCAGCCTTTAAACTGAAAAATTCTGCAACCTTGATCTCTGCAAAACTGTAACTTGCATGTAATTTGCCTGTAATCTGATCTCTGTACACCTTCAAACGTTCCTTTATTCACACAAGCTCATTTCTATTTCTACTGCAAATTAGAAGAAATAAATGCTCGAGAAAGAGCTTATTTACTGAACTACCCTACTTTAACCAACTGCTGCCTCAAAATTAGGTAAAATAATTCTTCCAATGAAGCCATCCGAGTATCCAAATAACTGGTAAAACTTCTGATATGAAGATGAATGTAGGAAACCACAGAATACTGATATATAATTCAAAAACGTAGCATAACCAACCTTCATTTGGAAAAAGCAATTTGACATCTATGCTGCTTGAAGATTTCAGATAGTACACAAACAGATCTATAAAATTGAAAGAAAATACCTCTTGCTGTTGTTTCAGCTGAAAAGAAGAAAGTGTCTGCATATTTTCTGGATTATCATGGCTTCCACCTTCAACTGCGTGCAAATTTGAATAGAGCTACAAACTAATTTCATTGTTGATGATGAACTGTTTTTTGTTGTCTGCAGATCTGTGTTCAAGTATGGTACATGCAAACTTGCTGATTTCTGGAGGTGACTTTTCAATGTCTGCTGTGGGAGTTTCCAGATGGTTAATTTTTTCATAGTATTGTTCTTCATCAACATCAAATTCATAACTGTTATAAATAGGAGGGCTGCTCTTCAAGTCAGCAAAATCTGATGTAGGAATCAACTCTTCGTCATCAAGATATTCATCAAAGACAGGTGGGTCCATCACTCCCTTGTCTTGCACAAGAAAATGAACAATCTCCTGATCTTCCTCTTTTCTTTCAGGTGAAAATACCTCATGAGAAACCTTTTACAAACCAGAAAAATCAGATGCAGACGCACATGATACAGGGTATAGTATTTTTGAATCCATACAATCATTAGTACAACCAACCATCATGCCTTGAAAGTCTTCTTCTCGGGAATTAGAAAAAGAGAGATTTTCATCCACATATTCATTCACAATTTCACCTTCAATTGAATCTTCACATAATTCATCATATGAAGAATACTCTACTTCCTGCTGTCCCACTTTGAAAATGGATAGTCTCTGCAAATCTAGTTTCTCATGGATGCTACAAATTCCTTCTATCAACAAATGTGAAAGTTGTGGTCTGTCTTCCTTAATCTGCAAATATGGAAAACATGAGCTACCCTCAGTATCTATTATAGATCCAAGACTGTCACCATTGATACCGTACTGTGGATCAACAATTCCTTAACCACAATAAGAGATATCTTCAGCTGATGTGTATTCTTGTTCTTGGATATCAGAATATTCAAAAGAGACATGTTTATCTTCATGAGTATTTGGATCTTTATTCAATAAATAAAACTCATGACAACATTAAGGATATAGAAGGTCATCTGGAAAATGGTCTTTACAAAACACATGGAAGGTAGCATGGAAATCAGCCAAAGAGATGACACTTACACTTGGAAGAGACTGACACCAGTCAAGAGCAATCCCTTCTAATGAAAATTTGAAAAGCTTAATTTGAACATCCTCATGTACAATTTCAAGCTGGTCAATAAAGTCATGGAAATCCAGCAAATGTTCAGCTGGCACTTCCCACTTCTCTCCATGAAATCTGGGAATACTACATTCCCATTCATCTTTAGTAGGTACTGGATGAGGGTAACCATAAATACTTGAAAAATCACATAATGCATACCTCTTTGCTAAGATCCTGTTCATGTCATACCAGTGGAGTCACCAACAATTTTCTGAACAATGGAATCGCCACTGAATTCGTCCTTAATGGAGTCGCTAGATAGATGATTACAACCATAATAGTGCCCAGGATTTGTCTATCATCAAAGATGGATCTTGTGTCGTCTCCCAAGGAAGCTAAGCTTCAATCTCCTTCCCCAGCAACGACGCCAATTTGTTATCACTCCAAGAAACTCCTTAGGGTTGTAGGCTAAGAATGCTTGGTAACTTAAGAATATGGTAGATTTTGTATGCTTGGAACAATAGGATAACTCAATAGCTAATGAAAAGGACCACTTCATACATTCGMATAAGACAATGCTTTTAGAACTCAATGATCAGACAACAAAGTTTGAATAGGATATGAAGAATACTAGTCTAGATAACCAAATACACAATGTGCAGGGTCATACAAGATAGCAAGAAAACCTTTAGTTCAAGTTCATGAGCTTAGTAAGAAGATAACAGTTCTTAGAAGCTGAACTAAACTGAAATAAAGTACAGAATGATGAAAGTATGAGAAAATATGTCATTGAAAACAAAAGAGGACTGTAATTCTATTATGAATAAAAAGTCTAGTACAATAGCCAAAAAATATCTCCTAGATTGCCCCTTAGTGCTCCAAATGTCTTTGGATTTATAGCCTTACAAGATGAAATCTAGATCCTTGAAAGATGGATCAGATTTACTAAAAATAGTCAAAACAAAATAGATACAACAAGTGTAGGATGAGATCCTATAAAGATGGATCTAAAATACTAAAAATGGAAAATCAAAACAAAATAGGAAAAGGTCCTATCTAATGATCTCTTAAGAGTAGTAGATTGCTGATGAAGTGCAGTTTTAGCCTCCCAAGGCTGTTTGACTTGGTCCTCCAAAGATAAAATTCAAATTGGATGATATGTCTTCAAACCCCTGATATTTTGCCTTTGAAAAGATGCCAAATGTAGTTGAAAAACCTCCTTTTGACCTTATCCCTCAAAACTAGCCTTTGAATCAGACTTGATAATTCAACAACTGTCTATTTGAAGTGGTTTCAAACCATTCAAACCAAAAAAATCCCGATCTGGGAAAAAATTTGGCTATTCTGGCCGTGATAGGCTTTCACCAGCTAATTTACCCGAAAATCCACTCCTTAGCTGGTGAAAGGCGGAGCTTTCACCAGCTAACTAGCAAATTCAAGACGGGTTAGCTGGTGAAAGCGCAAAGTTTTTTAAAATCAAAATTTTCAGTCATAGAGAGTCCATTTTGCATGCTTGAATAGTCGATCGACATCTAGAAATTCTAAGCTTTCCAATGGTGCTTTCAAATCTGCATTTCGATCTCAGGAAGCTAGTCAAATTTCCCCTACAATATTAGGCATCATTCTTTAAAAAATGCCAGTGCATTTTTGATCGCTAACACTTTCATTAACACCAACCCCATTATAATCATATTGATCTCATATACATAATCCGATCTAGGTTTGTTGGTTGAGAACCCGATATTTCTCTCTTCTTCTTGATCTTTTTGCAACTTCTTTCTTCAAAACTGTTGTTGCACTGTCCTTCCAACCACTTTTTGTTTCTTCCTTTACTCCGTTGTCTAGCTCCTCAATAGCTTGCGTAGCTTCTGTTCACTAAAATTAAGCTGCAACATAACTTTCACAACTTATGTTCATCAAAACGAATGACCCAACACGACTACATGAATTATCCACCAAAATATGTCCCAGAATGACATGCGTGTTGAGATGGATCGATTCAAAGGTAAGAGAGCCTCCTTCCTTTTATGGTATGAATGAATTAGAAGAGTTTTTCATGAAGTTTGAATTATAAGTAGCATAAAGTCATATATTACTAGTATTGGATATTTCTTTGAAATCTACATTTTCTTGTTGGTGGGGTACACACAAGTTGAATATCAACAACCGGTTTTAGTGCAAGAGGTCACTCCACATCAGATTCGATGCAGAAAAAGAGAAGAAATATTAGGAGAAATATGACAGAATTGGACAATCTAAAGGACATGTAGATAGGTGCATGGTTCAATGGAGATTAGTACCACTAGAATAATGGCCACATCATTTTATTCACACACTAGAAGAAATTGCAACGAATTGGTACACATAACAGGAACAACACAGAGAAACTACAAACTGGGAAGAGATACAACATAATTTTGTAATTACATTTTCTTTTGAGCATGAAAGTCCATAGATAGATATAGTGTTGAAGGTGGTAAGAGACAAAATATTTGAAGAACCAGAATTTGAAATAATTCCAACATATAAGAAGTAGAATAGACTGATAGTGAAACAATTGCTACACTGTTATCACGTCGTAGAAGAAGAAGATCCAACAGAGGATAACCTGCGCAATATCTAGATCTCAGAAGTTGAGGGAGAAAGGGAAATAGAAGGTCCAAATCTCGATTTAGAAGATTATGCTGCACCATTAAAGATCAAGAAGGTAAACATTGGAACTGTAGAAAACGCAAAGATTTCCAACATTGGAGATTATTGGGATAATCAAATAGTAGAAAGAATCATAGAATTACTGCGCAAGTATAGTGACTTATTCCCAACGACATTTTCAAAAATGAAGGGATTAATAGGAGAAATAGGAGATATGAATATCCCTTTGAAGCAATAATCCATACCTATAAGACAAATACCTTATAGATTGAATCCAATATACAAAGAAAAACTGAAGGAAGAAATTGACATGATGCTGGAAGATGGTGTCATAGAACCTGTGGAAGAATCATAATGGGTTAGTCCTATGGTGGTGCAGGAAAAGAAACAAGGGGGAATTAGGATCTGTGTAGATTTGAGGAATTTGAATGATGCTGTCCTACATGATCCTTTTCCTACCCCATTTACAGATGAAGTTTTGGAGAATGTAGGAGGTCAAGAAGATTATTCTTTTACAGATGGGTTTTCAGGATGTTACCAGATAAGGATTTCCCTAGAAGATAGACATAAGAATATGTTTGCTACAGAATGGGGATATTTTCAATATATAGTCATGCCATTTGGGCTAAACAATGCACCAACCATTTTTTCGGAGTAGTAGTATCATATTTTAAGGACTTTATTCATAAGTTTTTGGAGGTTTACTTAGATGATTGGATGATATTTATCTTACTAAGAGACCATGTTGCATTATTAAGATTAATGTTAGATAGATGTAGACAATGTCAGATATCATTGAATATTAAGAAATGTATTTTCAACGCACCTTTTGGTATTTGATTAGGGCATGTGGTGTGTAAAAAGGGTTTGTTGGTTGATCCTACTAAAATTGTTGTCATAGTTAACTTACCACCACAGAAGTTTGAGCGCCAGTTGAAGAGTACATTGGGTCATATACGATATTACAAGAAGTTCATAAGGGGATATGCATATATTACTATACCAATGGAGAAGTTGTTGAAGAAAGAAATTAAGTATAAGTGGAATGATGAATGCCATCAGAGTTTGGATATTTTAAAGGAGAAGATGGTTACTGCACCGATTTTAGTGTTTCCATACTGGGAAAATTAATTTTATGTGCATGTGGATGCATATGTAATGGCATTAGGAGCAGTATTGACACAACTAGGAGAAGGTGATATAGATCACCTTATAGCGTTTGCAAGAAGAAAATTATCAGATTCATAACATAAATATAACACTATAGAAAGAGAAGCATTAGATATGGTGTATGCTTTTCATAAATACAAACATTACTTGTTAGAGAAACATTTCAAGATGTTTACAGATCATTCTTCTCTGAGATATCTAGTCAATAAGACAGTGTTGGGGGGAAGGATATGTAGATGGCTACTTTTGTTCCAATAATTTGACTTTGAATTTGTGGTGAAGCTTGGAATATTAAATGCAAGACTAGATCACTTCTCCAAGATAACTAATGGAGAAGAATCCAGTAACTTGGAAGACAACTTTCCAAATGCACAATTGTTTTTGAGTTTTTGGGTACAAGCTTTGCACCAAGAGAATTTACTACTACGCAGAAGAAAAATTTAGTGGCCAAAGCTACAGATTATCAGTTGATTGCAGGTCATTTATACAAACTTGGAGCAGACAAATATTAAGGATATGTGTGATGGAGCATGGAATGCCTATCATTTTAGTAGAGGCTCATGAAGGGATTGTTGGAGGACACTACAAAGGGAAAGGTACTGCACATAAGATATTGCACGCAGGATTATGGTGGCCAATAGTTCATAAGGATTCAAAGGAATACTTTCAAAATTGTGATGTTTTTCAAAGAGTTGGGAAACCATCCAGGAGGGATGAGATTCCACTAAGACCTCAAATAACTTTACAAGTGTTTGATAAGTGGGCAATAGATTTTGTAGGTCTAATTAATCCACCAACAACAAGATCAAAATTAAGAAATATTATTACAACAACATAATACTTAACCCGATGGGTTGAGGAAACATCAGTAAAGGCTTGCAGCGTAGATACTGCAACACATTTTCTATTTTAACATGTAGTGACAAGGTTTGGATGTCCAAGAATATTGATGAGAGATCAGGGGACTCACTTCATCAACAATACAATTGAGGCAATGTTGGAAGAATTTGAGATATATCATTAGAAACACACTCCTTATCATCCACAGGAAAATGGAATAGTGGAAGCGTTTAACAAGATTTTGGAGAATTCCTTGACAAATATTTGTAACGTGAACAAATATTTGAAGGTACCAACAATACTATGGGCTTATAGGACTACATGCAAGAAGCTAATAGGGAAGACACCCTTTATATTAGTATATGGACATGAAGTAATAGTTCCCTTAGATTATTTGATCCCAAGTCTGTGCATTGCAACAATTACATATATGACAGAAATGGGCACAACACAGGAAAGACTGGCTCAACTAATGGAATTAGAAAAAGATAGCAGGTTTCCATCAAGAGGTACAGAAAACAAAGGATAAAGCATGGCATGATAAACATATCAAAAATAATAATTTTAAATAAGGACATTTGGTTCTCCTCTATGACAGTAAGTATTTGCTGCACCCAGGGAAACTTAGAATGCATTGGCTGGGTCCATATTAGATAAAGTCTGTCACAAATGGGGGTGCTATACAACTGCAAGATTTAACAGACAAGGAAGTTCAAGGACTAGTGAATGGTAGTTGACTGAAACTATATAGGGATGGTCGACCTACTAGATTTAAGTAGTTGTGGCACAAAAAGTAGAATTGTACATATTGTAAATAGTAGGAGTTAAAAGAAGAAAAAAGAAGAGAAAAGTAGAAAAATGAATAAAAAGAAAAAAAAAGTAGTTAGAGGAATAAGTGATAGACAGATAGTTGAAAATCACAGTGCACAACAGATAGAAAGTCAGGGAAACATGAAATAAGGATACTACACATAGAATAGATATGAAATAAGGACATACCAGTTTGCCAGAGATGTATCCCAGTAGACAACATAGTGCATCGAAAAAATGAAATAGTTGGGAAACAAAAAACCGGTCACCGGAAAAAGGAAGGCTCACAATTTTTTTTATGACGGTGGAGAAAGAATGCATGGAAATATTTTGAGCATTTATGATAGCAATTTAGAAGCCAAATTAGGTTTTGACAAGCCACATTATGAATTCGAGAAAAATTGGAGCTAAGAAGTGAGGCGAAGAACATACAAGCGATTCAAGAGGCGAAGAATGATATTTCAGATGCAAACCCATTTAGATTCTAGCACGATGGCTCCACCCAAAGTTGGCGCACTGATTCATATGTTAAGGAGAACCTATAGGAACAAAAAGTCATCACTGGAGCTAGTAATGGAGGTCGAAAACCGTACACATACAGAATGAGTGGTGGATTTTGATGCTATTCCTTCCTCAGAACCAACGATCGCTACACTGTTCGAAGAGAAAAAAATAGCTGCCTATTGATCCACCAAACACAACAGTAGAGCCAAACCTGACGCAGGAAACATTTCCTCCCACAGAAGAAGCAGATGAGAAAATGACTGAGTCCGATGAGCCAAGGATTCCAGTTGGCGCAGAACCAACAGAACAAGAACAAACACCTGCAGTAGAGAACACAACACAACATGAGTCTAGAAAAAAGGAAGGGGAGGAAGAACACACATATCAGAAAGCAGGGACCTCAAGTGCACCAGTAAATGGGAAAGGGAAACAACCGATCCAAAGATCCCCGCGCAAGAAACCAGATGTAACCATTGTGTTACCACACATAGCAACAGGGGTAAAGGTTATCACATACTTACCTGGATGCATAGACAAACTGGAGTATTCAGACCATGATGTTAGGGACACAGATAAATTCCTAGAGTTTGGGCAATAGATATACTTAGAAAGCAGAGGGATTAGCATGGAAAGAGTATCGATAATGAAACCTAAAAAATAACAATGGATACAAGTGTTATACAACACATGTATCATGAACCTATTGGAGATCCCACACTTTTGCAGGGAAAAGGATGTAAATAATTGCATCAAGAAGTTATTGATAGTCATGCATGTAGGTATTTTGTGGTTGGACACACAAGTTTCCATAGACGTTGATTTGATAGAAAAATAAATAGGTCTTCCCACCAATGGTGAACTACGTGTGCAATACCTAGATGAAAAGACCAAGGATAAATCCTTGGAAGAAGATAACAATAAGACCTATGCGATGGAGAGAGGATCCAGAGGGGTCATCATTAATAGGATTAGTGAACCAACAACAAGGCTAGAAACTAAAATAATGGCCTGTAAATTAATTAGGAAGTGTCACAAGGAGAAAGTACCAGTAAGTGTAATAGCAGCAGTCGTGCAGTGCGTAAAGAGGATTATATTAAGATGGAGCCCATATTTGCTTAACTTATTTTTGTAGGATTGCAAATACACCCAAGATGTAGGGAGAAAATTTCATTACTCATGGATTATCATATTGATTGCATTGGTAGGTTGGAAGCACACTAAATACACCATGTTTTTTAGAGAATTGGAAGGTGTCGTGCAATGCAATATGAATCGCCATGGCACACAACGGTCACAAAATAAAGATAGGAAAATACCAACATCTTCAAGACATACTTTGAATAAATCCAATAAAAGGTGGAAAAATCTTGGAGGATCGCATCGGAGGTGGTGGAGGAGTACAAAATGATAGAAAACTTTAAAGCATCTCAAAATAGTATGTAGATCCATGCCAAAAGGAATCCACAAAAGGAGTGGCTATAAATGAGATATTACATCACAGTTAAATAAGTCTAATGGGAAATAACATATTAGAAATAATAATGGAAGGTTCTAGTTGAGAAACCAATAGACAATCAACAAGCAAAGGACAAGCATCCAACAAAGGACAAGAAATAATCAAAGGACAAGTAACCAACAGAAGTAGGCTCGTCATGAACAAAAATTACCCCAGCAACAAATACAAGAGCAATAGAAGGGCACACAAATCCAATAGGGGGGATCGAAGTAGAAAATAAAAATACTATCCCAAATTCCTTCACACAACAGAAGGACCACGTAGTTACCACTATTGGAATGACACAAAAGAATGATAACATCCCTGCTTAGGAGGGACAGGTATGACGGGACATACCATATACCCCAGGAACAAAAAAACCAACAAAATCAAGGCCACCAAAGAGAATGGTTGTACAGACAAGTGGAGCACATAAGAAAATGAAAACACACAAGGAAGTCCCAAAATACACCATAATAGAGGATGATGCAAAACTAGTCGCGGAGAGAGTACAAGACCATGCCACAAAAGAATACGAAGAGGCAAAAAAACAAAGAGAAAGGATAATGCAATAACTAAAAGAGGTCAAACATGTATTAGAGAAAATACAGGTTACCAAGGAACAACTTGAAGACGCAAAAAACAACAAACAATGGAAATGGAGGAAGCAATAGTGTAGATAATAACATTAGCCAGTAAGACTTTTAACTTGACTAAAGACATGTTGCGAATAAACGCGGAATTGGAACGAAACAACTCAAGGATTTTGAACATATAGATTTGGTATTGTTGAGGATACAAACAAAATCATTATATAAGTTTCATATGACTGTAGTGAAAGAGTTTCAATCCAGGGCAAGGATAGATGCCACAAACCTGGAGAAGACCAAGTAAGCTATGGAAGTGTTGGAGATAGTTCTTACAAAAGTGAGATTGGAACAAGAGGAAGCAAAAAAACATGCAGGTAGATTGGAGAAAATATTTGAAGAAGTATTCCAAACAATATCGGACAATGCACTCAGAGGAGAAATCAACTCAGAGGAAAAAATAAAGAAAATAGAACAAACAACGAAGGAGTACAAATAAGCGATAGTAGATTTGGTTGGAAAGATAACACCAACCAAACCTCCAGAAGTATTATCAGGAAGATAAAAACAGGAAATAGAACAAGAAGATATTCTTGCACTAAAATTAAAGGAAATAACATAACTTTACGAGAGGACAACACAAATATGGACAAGCCTAGCAAAAGAAGAGAGGATCCAAAAGCTAAATCAAAAAGAAGAAAAGTTGAATGTAGCAGTCCATGACCTAAAGAGGCAGAATATAATTCCCATATCACAGAGATTGAGGGCCACGTAGGAGACACAAAAATTGCAAGTAGAAGCAAAGGAACTCCATGAGGAAGGATACATCAAATAGGATCAGTTGGAGCCCCTACAGGAACAAGTAGAACAAATGATAGCTGCGTTGGAAATAGAGAAAGTTGGAATGGAGAAAGCACACATAGAAGGAATATAAGTGTTGAAGGAGAAAATCACAACGCAAGTCGTGGATACCTTGATAGAGAAAAATGAAAAGGCCAAGAAATAGGTGGATGCACTAAAAAAGTAGTTCCAGGAGTTGGAGAAATCAGTAAAGAGTGCACACAATGCCTGAGTGGCTCGAGAGGAGCCACATGTTAGTGTTGGGGGGCTATTGGAGTAGGAAATTTTGGGAGTTAAGTGAAATAAGCGAGGTAGAATGGACTAAAGGAAACAACACGTGCCAGAAAAGAAGGAAGACCAATGTGACAAAGGGAAAATGAAGCAATGCGCTAGGAAAGAAGGAAGATCAACGCAAGGAATGGTTGGATCGAAGACCAACCACATGGAAGAAAGTTAGAAAGTGGACAAGTGGAGTCCACTTAGAGTTACGGTTTTTGAGTCATAAGGTAATGGTTTTTACCCATTTTGTAGTATAAATAGAAGATGTATGAGGTAGATTGAGGTGTCCTTTTTTATAGAGAAGAACTTACTTTTGGAGAACTCTTTTTAGTTTTGAGTCTTTGGTATGATCAATTTTAGGTCATATAGTTGAGGAGATAATGGAGTCAATTTTGAGATGTAATTGAGGTTCAAGTTGCAATTTGTGGAGCTTGGTGCAACGCTGGTCAACCTCACATGCACCATTCATAGATTATGATGTAATGCACGAAGCACTATTTTTGAATAAGAATGAATAAAGAATAACATTTTTGTGGACATAGCCCAGGGGGGTGAACCATCGTAAAATCATATGTTACAATGTGTTTGAATGTTTTTTGTTGTTTATGCAATTATAAATGAAGAGTTAGGTGAACGAATGGGTTTATTTACATCACACACTAGTATAATCATGCATAATATATGTCATTGAATGGATAAAGTAGGATATCTGATGAATGTTATGGTAAAACTTAAGTTAAAATAGAAGAGAAGTAAAAAGAACATACCTAACCCATTCCATTACTGCATACATCTGCATCCTGTAGTCACCCATAAGACATCTAGGGTGATACTGCGCTATTCACTCTGTGTGCAGTGTATCCTTTTGGTTTACCAGAAGGGACGATGGTGAAAAGGGTTTTGTTGGAGATGTTGGATTACTAAGAGGGGGGGTGAATCAATAATAGCATAATTATAATCCTTTTTCTTCAAATGTTATATCAATGTAGAATTATTATCCAATAATGAGCAGTAAGAAATAAACAATCACACACATACACAGTACACCAGTGTTTTACGTGGAAACCCAAGTCGGGAGAAAACCACATAATGATTTTTCTTATATGTATTGAAGAATTACATTCATTGGAAGCACCAAATTCCTTTGTTTTCCAGCTGCAAATGGAAGGATGCTCCAACCCCCTAGTTTCTCAGGCTACAACCTGAGGGAATCTCCAACTCTCCAATTATTTGGCTATAACCTGAAGGAGGCTACAACCCTCTATGTTCTCCGGCTACAACTGGAAGGTGGCTACAACCACTTTCCCTTGCCCCATCCTGCCACCCTGAAGTAGAAGTAGAATGATGGAACCACTGTCACACTATCATTGTGAGATATACCGCTGTAAACCTGTACCATGCATCAACCATGCATCAACCTGTACCTCAACTTGTAATCAACTTGTACCATAAACAAGTGCATCAACCATGCACCAACCTGTACCAAACAACCTATAATCAACCTGTACCGTAAACAAGTGCATCCAACCATGTACCAAGTATGTACCAATCATGTGTCAACTACTCATCAACTATGACTCATCAATATGTACCAACATCATCAACTATACACCTCATGTATGTTCCAACTCATCAACTACTTGTCTCAACCATGTACTCAACATGTACCTCAACCAAAAGCCCTCATCAATTTCATAATCCAAATCTGATTTGTAGCTCTGTAATAGACCTAGTGTATATGATCACATTCCTTCAAACCTTCCTTAACTTTAACAACAAGAGACTAGCATTTTCATCAAATTTTTCTTTAGTCTCACATGCCTAGTTTTGGATTAGTCAACAACCCTAACTTGAAGTAATCATAACTTTGAGCCTGTAATGTATAAAGATATGAAAGTGATATAAAATATTCTTCAGTGTGTTTTATGAAATTTCTCCAGGTGTCACTACTTGGAACCTCTCAGAAAAGGAGTTATAGAAAAAATGACACACCTTACTGAATTCTGGCTTATTCTAGAGAGCGACCTTGTAAAGTGTGTCCCGCATGAAATATCTGTTGTATTACTTTGAAAATATTATGAATCATACTAGAGACTATACCCTAACCAATACATTTTGTCTCACTGAATTTGGATTTGTTATGGAGAAGTTATGACGTTTTTACCGGAAACACCTGTTTTTGACTAGTTTCAGGACTATCCACAAACCCTATTTTCCATGGAGTGTAACTCCCAAAATAAAATGACCCACAAGATTAATTTTTTACCACAGATACTTGGGTATGTTTTCTCAATGGAATAGAAATTGAATGGTCTGAATCATTATATAAAAAAAATTATAGCGCAAATAGTGAGATGACCTGTAAATAACATACCTTAGAAAGCACCATCAAAAGAATTTATCCTTCCTTGCATTTCGGTCTTCTTTTCTTCACCTTCCCTTAGAAATTCGGCTTAGATATCCTTGGTTACCTTAGACACCTATATATATTCAAAATTCTCAAGTGTGATTAAAATGAGAGAGCCTTGCCTCTTATTTATACTCTCCAAGTAGCTTCCTTAAAAACATCTTCTAGGTCACTTGGCCCACTTTCCTTATTTTAGGGTTAACCCACTTCAAATTTCTCCATTAAATTTATTATTGAAATAATTTATTTTGTATTCACTTTGAATTATAATGCACTCATCACTTCACTTTATTATTTACCTTTTAAAATCTCTTAAACCACTTTGACCACTTTGACCTTTTGGGGCTTCTAGATGACATATGAGGGTCTTCCAACTTCGTAAGGAGATAACTCTCAAACTGTGAGGATTTATGTGACATTCTGACGTAGACCCCCAACCCTCAGGCCAAGATCCATGCATGATTGATCTCCACAACTGTGCTAAGTTGGAAAATCTCAGTGGGCTCTCCCTGGAACCTAAACGATCCACAGGTCCTTCGAAAACCCCACCTGTGCGAACAAGCACAAGGTGCGAGCTTCACCTCCTCCAAGCAAACACCACTATGACCTCAAGCCAAGAAAAATAGGCACTTTTTGCATTTCGTGACTTCGAGGTTTTCAATGCAAAGTGCCCCAGCTCCTTGTCCTCAGAATTTTCAAAATGCAAAACACCGAAAGGGTCTAACGACTCTTTGGCTCCTCCCTTAAACCTTCTCCATGTGACCTGGTCCTATGATCTGGTGCTGTTCCTCCGAATGCTTTCAGGGTTTCGCGATGTCGTGAGTCGGGACTCCCTGTCTCACGACTCCTTCACTCTTGAACTCCCGATTGTCAAAATTCTGAAAAGGGCTTAACGACTCTGGCTCCTCCCTTAGCCTCCATCCACGTGACCACCATTCTGTGACCACATGCTTACCATCAAAGCACTACCGAATTTCGCGATTTGGGGAATCATGATGCAAGTGTTCCTCCTTTCCCTTTCGAATCCATGGTCCATGAAATGTCAAAGTCTCTCTTCTGAGAGATCAATGGCCCAAGACCTTCTGGAACTAATGACCTCGATCTAACTGGATCGATGGCTCGAAATATTTCAGGCCTTTTCCCGAAACCTTGACCGCTTGCCATGGTTCCTCCTGTGGACGGTCATGATGCTTTCGGGATTTTTTCGAGTCCTCTCCTTTGCTTCTATGAGGGTTAAACCTCGTTCTCCTCTTTCCAGATCTATTGGCTATCAGTCCTTTACATGAGATCTGATGGTCACGATCTGATCTTATGTGAACCTCCTAGGGACTAAATCCCGTGCATGTATCCTTGATCCAGTAGCTCTCGGGCCACTGCTCTGCAGATCCAACGGCTGGTGCAATTTCGCGATTTCAACAATTGAAAGTATGGGGTGCAACCTCCTCTACTCCTCCAACTCCCGATTCCTGAATGTGTGGATATCCAAGGATTTAAACCCCCTACGCCTTCACCTAATCCAACGGTTGTTAGGTATTGGTGTTAGATCTGACGGTTCAGATCTATCCTCCTTGCGCTCTCTCCTCCTATGCGCCTGTATGTAGATTCAACAGTCCAGATCTTTCCTCCCAGTGCCCTTCCAACAACAACTGTGCTCCTCCTCCTAAGCTTGCGCCTCTTCCCTTCCCTTGGAAGAAATTCGACGCTTGAAGGTCTCGGCCTTCAATAATTCGCTTGTGAGCCCGGTTCCTCTGGGTCTCATCTGCGTTATAGAAATTCTTCCCCTCCTGAGCTTAGTCAACTCAGAAACTTCGAAAGGTTTCTCGACCTTCTGCTCCTTTCTTCTGTTGCTCTGTGCACAAAGGCACTGTTCCTTATGAGCTTTGGGACTTAGAATAAGTCCACCCTCACACACTCCTTGTGCTGTTGAGATTTCCTCAATATCAGATCCAAAGTATTTCTTGAAATGAAATGATTTATGCCCTCTTAGCATTCCTTTTCTCAATGCACACCTTGTAGAGTCCACAGAGTGTTCAGTAACTTTGGTTGTCTTCGAACTCGACACTTCCCTTTCCTCAGAACTCAAAGGAGAGTTATTCTTAGTGCGTTCTATGCACTCACCCAATGCCCTCTTGGCAGAGCCCTACAGAACCTGTGGTAGTTCTGTCTTCCCTGAACTCGAAACAAAGTTCCTCCTGTGCACTCCTTGCACTCGCTCGATGCCCTCCTGGCAGAGCTTGATAGAACCTCAGTCGTTCTTTATTCCCTCTCTGTGCTGTCCTCTACACCGTCTCTTCTTTAGGATGTTCAGTGATCCTAGGGGTTTTCCTTTGAGTCTAAGATTTCCTTTGGTGCGCCCTCCAGACACATCTCTGCCTAAATTCCGTAGAATTCAGAAGTGCACTCTATGGAATGGCTTACAAAACCCACAATGTTCTGTCATGCAACCTCTTACATGAAGGCACAAAGAACCAGACCTTGAATCAAATAACCCAACAAACAACAATTTCTGTCTGTAACCTCCAAATGAGTACAAACATACATCTATAGCATATCATAAGCACATAAAGACATTCATTCAATTACCCAGAATAACATGCAGGAAAAAATTCTCTTTGTTTGTATTAATAAAAATGCCTCTTTACAAATGTTCTCAAGCTCTGACTGCAATAGAGTCACATCTTCTTCTCTTCTCCCTAACCTATTCTCTGTTATACTCTTCCTCAACTAAATCTAGATTCAAAGAAGATATATTTACAAAGAGGGGCTCCTCGATCTCTTCCCTCCATCTCACCAACTCTCATTAAATTACATTCAATTACATTGAATGGTTGTCTAGTCTGAATCATATCTAGATCTTAGCCTTATAACCATTTAAGGAAAACTTTATCTAAATCTTGCACACATGCATGGATTTTGGCTCTACCAGCCTTGCAACATTTAATACAATTTTTCAAAATTTTGAAAATCGAGAGGGCTGCACCTCTCTCCTTCCATTGAATGCACGCTTTGATGCGCTGACTGGATGGCGCATAGCTGACTTGGAGTGATGCTCCTGCATCATACTCCTCTGCTGTGAGAAATTCATGAGCTCCTGCTCATGAGCTTCCTATCATGGCTATCGAAATCCACCTGGATCCAAAATAGTTCTTTGGAGTTGTCCATCTGCTCCATCGCCTTGTTGCTGTTGCTGCATCCTTCCTGCTACTCTTGTAGGTTTCCTTCCACCCAACTTCTCTTCACTGGTAGATTCTGCTGCTGGCCTCAACATCAGCCTTATGATTCCCTTAATTACCTCATCCAGCTGATCTAGTGGTTGGCTCTCTTTATGCAATCTCCTCAGCTGCACTTCTTCATCCTTATTAGTGGGAAGATCAACTACATCCCCCATGCTATTTTCTTTCTCTGTGGCCTCAGCTTGCCACTCTGCTGCAAAATTCAGTTTTGCAGTCTTATCACTGAGTCTCTTCTCAGCTTCCACTTCTGACAGCTTGATTGTCAGCTCTCCTTCTAGCACATCTCCAGCGTCCTCCAGCTGCTTCCCAGACTGGAATTTTGTTTCATCTCCTATTGCATGCCTCGACACTACAATCATCATCTGTTCATCTCCCTGGCTAAAATTTCTGAGCGATTCCTCAGAATTCTCCTCTACTAATATCTGCATGATTGTCTACTCATGGCAGTCATCTATGGGCTCTGGATGGTTCAACCAATCCTCTAGCATCTCCAACTCCATCTCCCATGGAGTGATAATCTTATCTACATGCTCTTCTTCTGCTACAAATTCCAGTGCTGTAGTTGTCCCCTGTTCAGCCTCTTGACTATAAATTTCGAGCATTTCTGCTGAATGCTCTTCGTCCTTAGCTGGGTCAGGTTCTGATGTTTGTCCCATTTCTTCTTCTTCTTTGACAGTCATAGTTGGTTTTCCCTCTGCTGTTGTAGTATCATCCATACAATTTCTTGCCTCAGCTGGGAAATGTGGCAGGAATACCTCTATTCCCCCAATGACCAGAAGGTATTTTTGATCTTCCTTCTCCATCATCTCTCTTTTCTGATATGAACTCACCTCTGAGCTCATCTTCTCTATCATCTCCTCTCACTGATCCAAACTCATCCCTGAGTTCATGAGACTTTCAGACAGTCTCATCTACTCTCCCTTGCCCACCTGGCAATATGGGATTTCCTCTATACCCTACTGGTAGTCTATGACATCCTCCAATGATCTCATCTCATTTCCCTCCTGGAAACCTGAATTTTCTATTCTGCACTCATTTCAGTCCTTGAGATCATCCCGTGACCTCTTCTTATTGCAACCTAAAATTTCTTCACTACCTTCCTGGCAGTTCACGAGATCTTGCAACGATCTTTCCTCCTCATCATTACTGAGATCTCTCCCATCTTCTGGCTCACAGATATGAACCATTTCCTGTTCACCTCTGAGGCATTCAACATGCCTCAACCATCCTATTAACAACCTTTGATGTCCTTTGGCCAAAAATTTCTTGACTCGCCACTTTGCTTTCCTCCTCAAAGGCCATTCATACACCTAATGTGTCTTTATGTTCTGCTACACCCACAGTGCAAGATCTTCCATTCTCGCCCTCACCTCAGTGAGTTCTTTATCCATTTCATATTTTCTTTGTTGCTAATGGTTCTTCTTTCCACCACATCCATGGCCTTCAGTAGCCATCCTCTACCTTCTACCTACCCTCTTGGAAAGTCCTTTGCTGTCACTCAGCAATTGTGAGTGCTTCTAGCCTTTCCTATAGTCCTCCTGACTATCTATTGACTGCTACACACCTTGAAACAATCATCACAGAGCTTCAACACTCTGTCTTCCTTTTCCTTTGGCTCCCTCTGCCTGAAATATATAGACACAATCAAGCTCTGATGCCACTTTGATGATATCTGTAAGGTAGCTAGAGAGGTATTGGGGGGGCCCAGAGGGCCCATAGTGATAATAGTGGAGGTCATTCAATGTAAGGTGGACTAGGTCCACTATATTATTAAATAAGGCCCACTATGGTAGTTAGATATAATAAATGGGTAATTAGATATAATAAATGTAAGAGGACTTCTTAGAAGGTTCTATTTCTAGAAGATTCCTCCTCCAGAATGTTCTTAGGTGATGGTAGCACTATATAAAGGGGTTCAAAAAATGTAATGAGACATGAAGAGAAGTATTGTATTTGGAGCGGTATCTCAATAGGAGGATGCCCCCTCGAAGAGGCAAGCGAACAGGAGAGGATCCCTTCCATAATAGGATCCATTGTATGGTGTTTCCCTACCTCAAGGGTTTGATATAATAAAGTTGTGTTTTTCTATATTTGTTGTGGTGATTTTGTATTCAGTCTTTGGTTCTTAACAAGTGGTATCAGATCACTTTGCTTGGACAGACATTGTGGACAAATATTTTTTACTTTTGTAGATATTTTTTTCGGAGCAGAAAAAAGAGGGCCACGACATTCTTGAAGTTTTTGGTATATTTTTGTACACAATTTTCCAAAAAGGATTGTAGATATGAGTTCCTCTCAGAAAAACACCCAATTTGAAAAAACAAATCGTCCGAAACGGAGTCCGGGAAGTCAAGATATTGAAGTTTTAAAATATGCAAATTCTCAGGATTTTTTCCGCAGACGACGGTGATAATTTTTTTATTTCTGTAGCATCTGGAGGCCGAATTTGCCCAAATAAATTATAGATCTGAGTTCCTCTCACTATTTCACCCAATTTCAAAAAACAAAATCAGCCAAAATGGAGTCCGGGAAGTGAAGTTATGAACATTTTAACTTTAACAAATTTTTAGGGTTTTTCCAGAAAAAACCACGATTTTCTGCCGTAACTTATTGGGTGAGTTCATAGGATGCTCAAATGGCTATTTCTTCTCAAAAACTGAAAGAAATTATTGAATTATTCAAAGCCCAATTGTTTCACACATTGAATGACAGATTAGATGCATTTGTACATGGCCTCACAGACAACCTCACAGACGACCTCAATGATAGTTTTCGTAGTATTCAAGATTCATTAAATAACATGCATGAGAGATTTCTTATGGCGGGCCTCAGAGATGAATATAATCAAGAAATATATGCTTGGTATGATTTTGAGGCAGATTGTGATGATTGGTATATGGATAGTTGTCATTTTTGGGATGACAACCACTTTCATATTTTATTTGATGACTCTACTCCACTTTCTATAGAGAACATCAATGTCCCACATCAGGAGCTAGTTACCAACGTTCAGTCTACATATTCTACAGCGTTATTATTCATTCGAGATTATGCTACGACCCTTTTCCACTATGTGGATGGATCTTCTTGTTTGGATCCACATGATAGTTGTCAGTCTTTGGAGCATCATTTGGAGTTGGTTATTGGGTTCCAAAATATTCCACGGGGAGTTCACATGAGCACTTGGACATGGGACTCGGGCTTACAATGGTGGTTGGACTACTTCAGCATGGTGGATTTCCTTTCTACATGGGACCTTGGTTCTTCAGTCTTCTTCATCATTATGGTCCACAATTATCCATGGGACCCTAGTATATGGTTGTACATCAAGCGTTGAGGA
>ML781026.1:1563060-1588542 GCA_009831015.1 Picea engelmannii | reverse complement strand
AAGGCCCACTATGGTAGTTATATATAATAAATGGGTAATTAGATATAATAAATGTAAGAGGACTTCTTAGAAGGTTCTACTTCTAGAAGATTCCTCCTCTAGAATGTTCTTAGATGATGGTAGCACTATATAAAGGGGTTCAAACAATGTAATGAGATATGAAGAGAAATATAGTATTTGGAGCGGTAGCTCAATAAGAGGATGCCCCCTCGAAGAGGCAAGTGAATAGGAGAGGATCATTTCCATAATAGGATCCATTGTATGGTGTTTCCCTACCTCAAGGGTTTGATATAATAAATTTGTGTTTTTCTATATTGTTCTTCTATATATGTTGTGGTGCTTTTGTATTCAGTATTGGGTTCTTAACTAGTATTTTTTAAGAACCAAATACCTGAATACAAAATATCACAATAGATCCAAAGATATATGAATACAATCACCACACAAGATATATGAAACCATATAGAAAACCACAACTTTATTATAGAAACCCTTGAGGTAGGGCAACACCGTACAATGGATCCTATTATGGAAGGGATCCTCTCCTGTTCACTTGCCTCTTCGAGGGGGCATCCTCTTATTGAGCTACCGCTCCAAATACAATATTTCTCTTCATGTCTCATTACATTGCTTGAACCCCTTTACATAGTGCTACCATCACCTAAGAACATTCTAGAGGAGGAATATTCTAGAAGTAGAACCTTCTAAGAAGTCCTCTTACATTTATTATATCTAATTACCCATTTATTATATCTAACTACCATAGTGGGCCTTATTTAATAATATAGTGGACCTAGTTCACCTTACATTGAATGACCTCCACTATTATCACTATGGGCCCTATGGCCCCCCCCACTACCTCTCTAGCTACCTTACAATATCAGACTGTATCCCTTCATAGTCCTCCTCTTGTCTATGATATGCAAACAAAAAATCTGTTGGCTTTGATACCACTTTGACGCTGACCCTCGACCCTCAAGCCGAGATCTGTGCATGATCAATCTCCACAACTGTGCTAAGCTGGAATAGCTCAGTGGGTTCTCGCTGGAACCCAAAAAATCCACAGGTCCTTTGGAAACCCCACCTGTGTGAATAAGCACAAGGTGTGAGCTTCACCTCCTCCAAGCGACCATGTCACTATGACCTCGAGCCAAGCCAAATAGGCACCTTTCGCATTTCGCAACTTCGAGGTTTTCAACGCAAAGTGCCCCAGCTCCTTTTCCTCAGAATTTATGAAATGCCGAACCCTGAAAGGGTATAACGACTCCTTGGCTCCTCACTTAAACCTTCTCCATGTGACCCAGTCCTATGACCTGGTGCTATTCCTCCGAATTCTTTTAGGATTTCATGATATCGTGAGTCGAGACTCCCTGTCTCACGACTCCTTCACTCTTGAACTCCTGGTTTCCGAAATGCCGAAAGGGATTAACGACTCTGGCTCCTCCCTTAGCCTCCATCCACATGACCACCACTCTGTGACCAGGCACTTAATGTAAAAGAACTACCAACTTTCGTGATTTGGGGAATTACGATGCAAGCATTCCTCCTTTCCCTTTCGAATCCCCAGTCCACAAAATACCGAAATCTCTCTGCTGAGAGATCAACGACCCAGGTCCTTCTGGAACCAATGACCACGATCTAATTGGATTGACGGCTCGAAATATTTCGGGCCTTTTCCCAAAACCTTTACCGCTTTCCATGTGTCCTCTTGTGGATGATCACGATGCTTTCTAGTCCTCTCCTTTACTTCTACGAGGGTTAAACCTCATTATCCTCTTTTCGGATCCGATGGCTATCGGTCCTTTACATGAGATCTGACGGTCACTATTTGATCTTATGTGCACCTCCTAGGCACTAAAACCCTTGCATGTATCCTTGATCCAACAGCTCTCATGCCATTTCACTCTAGATCCAATGGTTGGCGCAATTTCGGCGATTGCAAGTATGGGGTGCAACCTCCTCTTCTCCTCCAACCCCCAATAACTGAATGTGTGGATATCCAAGGGTTTAAACCCCCTGTGCCTTCGCCTGATCCAATGGTTGTTGGGTATTGGTGTTAGATCTGACGTTTCATATCTATCCTCCTTGCACTCTCTCCTCCTGTGTGCCTGGATGTAGATTCAACGGAATAGATCTTTCCTCCCAGTGGCGATCCAACGACAACTATGCTCCTCCTCCTGATCTTGCACCTCTTCCCTTCCCTTGGAAAAAATTCTACGCTCAAAGGTCTTAGCCTTCGATACTTCCCTTTCGAGCCCGGTTCCTTTGGGTCTCATCTGCATTATAGAAACGCTTCCCCTCCTTAGCTTAGTCAACTCAGAAACCTCAAAAGGTTTCTTGACCTTCTGCTCCTTTCTTCTGTTGCTCTGTGCACAAAGGCACTGTTCCTCATGAGCTTCAGGACTTAGAATAAGTCCACCCTCGCACACTCCTTGTGTTGCTGAGATTTCCTCAATCTTAGATCCAAATTATTTCTTGAAAAGAAATGCTTCACGCCCTGTTGACATTCCTTTTCTCAATGCACACCTTGCAGAGCACACAGAGTGTTCAGTAACTTTGGTTGTCTGCAAAATCGACACTTCCCTTTCCTCAGAACTCGAAGGAGAGTTCTTCTCGGTGAGTTCTATGCACTCACCCAATGCCCTCTTGGCAGAGCTCTATAGAACCTGCAGTAGTTCTGTATTCCCTGAACTCGAAACAGAGTTCATCCTGTGCACTCCTTGCACTTTCTCGATGCCCTCCTAGCAGAGATTTACAGAACCTCAGATGTTATATATTCCTTCTATGTTCTCTCCTCTACATAGTCTCTCCTTCAGGATGTTCAACGATCCTGGGGGTTTTCCTTTGAGTCCAATATTTCCTCTGGTGCGCCCTCCTGGCACGTCTCTTCCTAAATTCCGTAGAATTCAGGAGTGCACTCTATGCACTGGCTTACAAAACCCACAGTGTTCTATCATGCAACCTCTTGCATGAAGCCACAAAGAACCAGACCTAGAATCAAAGAAACCAACAGACACAATTTCTGTCTGTAACCTACAAATGCATACAAACATACATCTACAGCATATCATAAGCACATAAAGGCATTCATTTGATTACCCAGAATAACATGCAGGAAAAACTGCTCTCTGTTTGTATTAATAAAAATGCTTCTTTACAAATGTGCTCAAGCTCTGACTGCAATAGAGTCACGGCTTCTTCTCTTCTCATTAACCTATTCTTTGTTTTACTATTCCTCAACTAAATCTAGATTCAAAGAAGATCTTTTTACAAAGAGGGGCTCCTCGAGCTCTTCCCTCCATCTCACCAACTCTCATTAAATTACATTCAATTACATTGAATGGCTATCTAGTCCAAATCAGATCTAGATCTCAGACTTACAACCATTTAAGGAAAACTTTATCTAAAGCCTGCGCACATGCATGGATTTTGTCTCTACCAACCTTACAACATTTAATACAATTTTTCAAAATTTTGAAAAACGAGAGGGCTGCGCCTCTCTCCTTCCATTGAATGTACGCTTTGATGTGCTGGATGGATGGCGTGTAGCTGGGTTGGAGCGATGCTTCTGCATCACATTCCACATACCACTATAAATGGAGTGACATGTACTATCCATCTAGAATAGTATTACCTTCAAATATAGAAAAAATCATGTCGTTATCCATCAAACAAAACACGGGTCCATTACCCGAACCTGGGTTCTCCAACTTCACATGGTCATAACTCTCTAACCGTGAGGAGTTATGCTATCTTTTACATACCACTGGAAATGGAATGACAAGCACTATCCATATAGGATATATTCCTTGACAAGTTCACTATCCTTCATCTCATTATTCCACAATTAATCATGGGTTCTCTTACTCTGCAAAGCGTCTTCCCGTGAGGGCTTTCACCATAAGGGGACCACTTTGGAGTTCATCTATATTTATTTCTTATCAACCATGAAAAAAAAATAATGAGTCATATTTACATCAAACAATATTGGGTCCATTACCCAAACCTTTGTTCTACGAGGCTTTCTTCAAGGGTTGACATCAATGACAACCAACCTTAATCAACAATCTCCCCCTTTAGCATTGATGGAAACACTCTGATGCAATACTAAAATCATATCACTCATGCTCCCCCTAGAACCATGCCTCTGTCCTCTGCATCTGATAAATCTCTCCCCCTCTATCCTCTATGGCAAAGGTATATTTCCATCCGGGGTTGCTCCCACTGACTGAACTGTCATCTTATGGTGATTCCTCATGTATATCTAAGACATATAAGATAAGCATTAAAAAATAATTCATTTTGGAGTAGAAATAACTCCAAGTTTTTGGCAAAGATATTCAAAGGCTTCTCGTGGAAGTGGTTTTATAAATATGTCTTCCACTTGTTCTTTTGTGCCCACATACTCAACTCTGATGTTCTTTTCTACAACCTGTTCTTGTAGAAAGTGATACTTGATTGGAATGTGCTTCGTCTTGGAGTGCATCACCGGGTTTTTTGAGATACCGATGGCACTTGTATTATCAAAATATATTGGAATGGGCTCATCATACTCAACCTGTATATCTGTCAAAGTTTGTTTCATCCAAAGAACATGTGTACAACATGTTGCTGTTGAAATATACTCTGCCTCGGTTGTATATAGAGATATTGGATTGTTTCTTGCTTAGCCATGATACCAGACACTCACCTAAGTAGAACATTGCTTCACCAGTGCTTCGTCGGTCATCAATACAACCTACCCAATCTACATCTGTGTAGGCAATAAGTGATAGATCTTTTCCTTTCGGATACCATAATCCAAACTCTTCTGTTCCTTTGAGATATCTGAAGATCCTCTTTACTGTTAATACATGTGATTCCTTTGGTTCTACTTGAAATCATGCCACCTGTGAAACTTCTTTCATTACATATCGTCTGGATGTTGTCACATATAGTAGGCTGCCAATCATTGACCTGTATTTCCTCTGATAAGTAGACTTTGAATCATAATATTTGCTCAACTTACAACTGGTTTGCATGGGAGTGATAACTGGTTTGCAATCTTCCATTCTGAACCTCTTTAGCATTTCTGTAATATACTTGGTTTGAGAAATAAAAATTCCTTGGTTGCTTTGACGTATCTGAAGTCCCAGAAAGAAGGATAGTTCTCCGAGTAACCACATTTCAAATTCATTCTGCATGTCTTTTGCAAATTTCTGGCTTTACTTGTCATCATCACTACTAAAAATAATATCATCAACATAAACTTCAATTAATAAAATATTACCTTGACTTACCTTGATGTAGAGGTTGCTTTCTTCACTTCCTTTTCCAAACCCTGCCCACTACAGATACTTATCCAGTCTGGAGTAGCATGCTCTAGGAGCCTGTTTTAGACCATATAAGGCCTTCTTTAATTTATACACATAGTCTGTGTTCTCTAACAACTGAAATCCTTCTGGTTGTTCAATGTAGACTTCTTCTTCAAGTTCCCCATTCAAGAAAGATGATTTTATGTCCATCTGATATACTTTAACATTTTTGGAGCATGCATAAGCTGAAAGAAAACAGATTGCTTCCATTCTGGCAACTGGGGCAAGTGTCTCTTCAAAGTTGATTCCTTCAATATGTGCATATCCTTTACATACCAATCTAGCTTTGTTACTTGTAACATGTCCATCTTCATTCAATTTATTTCTGAAAACCCATTTTGTGTTGATCACATTCTTATTCTTTGGTCTTGGAACCAATTCCCAAGTTTCATTTTTCTCTATTTGATCTAATTCTTCATCCATGGCCTTATTCCAAAATTCATCCTTGCTAGATTCTTCAAAACAATTTGGTTCAATTGTATATAAGAGTGCTAGGTGTGTTTGTTTTGTTGAACGGATTTTTCTTCTACTCTCAACTCCTGCATCTTTGTTTCCAATAATATTATCTGGAGGATGATTCTTCTATACTCGTTTTCTAGGTGTCTTTGGAGATAATTGCTAAACTTTCTCTTCTGCTTCTGTCGGATTCTCTTCATCTTCAAAAAGTTGGTCCATTGATTTGTTTTCTTCTCCCTTTGATTCTGGTTTGCCTGTTTCATCAATTGTTACGTTGATTCTTTCCACAAATTTGTTTAGTCTTAGATTGTAACACTTGTATGTTTTCCTTGTACTTGAGTAACCAACAAGTATTCCTTTTCCCATACGAGAGTCAAACTTTCCCATTCTGCCATCTTCTCTTTTGATGTAGCATTTTCTTCCAAAAACTCTGAAGTGCTTCACATTTGTTGGTCTTCCTTTCCATAGCTCCTAGGGAGTTTTATCAGTGTTGTTTCTGAGCATTAATATGTTTTTAATGTGAACTATTGTATGCACTACGTGTGTCCAAAAAATATTTGTCAACTTTGAATCCATTATCATTGTTAGAGCCATTTCTTGTACCGTCCTGTTCTTTCTTTCAACAACTCCATTTTGTTGAGGTGTCCTAGCGATGGAGGATTGCCTTTTTATTCCATGATTGTTGCAGTAGTCCATAAATTCCTTTCAGGTGAATTCTCCTCCATTATCCGATCTTAAGCATTTGATTCTTGAATCCATCTCATTTTCAACCATTTCCTTGTAGATCTTGAAATTTTCAAAAGCTTCTAACTTGTTCTTGAGAAAGAAAACTGCAGTCATTCTTGTATAATCATCAACTAATAAAATAGAGTATCTCTCACCTTTTAAGCCTTTTGTTGTAGTTGGTCCAACTAGATCAGTATGCACAATTTCTAGTGGTTTTGTTGTTGAATATTCCTTTGATTTGAACCTAGTCTTTGTTTGCTTTCCTTGTTGGCAATGCTTGCATAAAGTGTTGATTGGTTTCGTGATCTGGGGCATTTCTCTGACTGCTTCTCTTTTGCTGACTTTGATAAGGTTGTCAAAATGCATGTGACCCATTCTTCTATGACATAGCCAAATTTCATCTTCCTTTCCTAGAAAACACTTTTCATTTCCAATTTCGCTTAACACATATATGTTTCTTGAAGTTCTTGAAGCTGTAGCGAATAATTTCCTTGAACCTTCTTTTCTTATCTCATACTTTTGTGAATCGAAAGTAACTTTATGACTTTGGTCACACATTTGAATCAAACTTAAAATATTATGTTTCATATCTTCTACTAGTAGAACATTTTCTGCCTTTTCATTCTTGTTCCCAATTCAGACTATGCCTTTTCCATTTATTTTGGCTGAATCATCATTTCCAAAGGAGACTGATCCATCTCTTTCCTTTCGTAATGTAAGAAACTTGTCTCTATCACTTGTCATGTGTTTTGAACATCCACTATCAACATACCAACCACGTTTCTTATGTTTAGATTGTAGAGCGACTGTGCATTCTTCATTGCTATACTGATCTTACTTTCTTATCCATGTCGTTTTCCGAGGTTCTTGTTTGTGACTCTGTTGAGGTTCTTTAGGAGGGATTGTCATTCTGCAATTTTTTGCCATGTGTCCAAAATTATTACATTTGTAGCATTCCACTTCAGTGCTCAAAGATTCAAACCTGTTGTAACTTCTTCTCTGTGTTTCAATAGGTATTCTTGAATAACCCCTTTGTGTATGTCTCTCAAAGTAGTTATTGTTCCTGTTGTTAGCTCTGCAATTTACAACTTTATGTCCAAAATTATTACATGCATAACATAAACAAAAAAATATAGTTTGATAAATGGGAGTTGAAGATAGTCTGAAATGAGATGCTCTTATGAATCCTTCTTCTTCTTGAGGCCTGTATATTTGTTGTTGATTTTGAAATCTGAATCTTCTCGGTGGAGGACTGTCCCTGTAACTTTACTTGTATATATTTTTATCCCCTTTGATTGTTTCTGCATAGCTTTTTGGATTTGTTTCTTTCTCTGTTGTTTTGGAGCTTGATCCCTTTTCTGTCTGATTGTATCCAAGTATGGACTTGTCAAGATGAGATTTTTGACTGCTGATAATGTCATCGAGAACTTTTGAGCTATTCTGCATATTTTTCTTTTGAATATCCTTTCTTAGTGTGACAATCTCTGCTTCTAGGTTTCCAATGATCCTGTCCTTTCCTTCTAGCTGTTCTTTGAGTGTTTCTTCAATTCTTTTATCTTCTTTTATTTGAACCTTCAATTTTGTGATCATTTGTTCTAGTTCTTGAGTGTCTTTTTTCTTATCTAGTTCTGCTTGTAGTTTCTTGTTTTTCTTCTTTTATCTTCTGATAACTTGTATGGAACTCATTAATTCTTCTCGGAAGTCAACTTCTGCCTCTTCAATTTCTTCTTCATATGCTTCTTCATATTCTTCTTTGAAGTCTTATTTATCAAAGTCTTCTACTGCCATGAATAGAACTCTCACTATTTCAGTATAACTGACTTCATCTTCATTTGATGATGAGATGTCTTCTTTGGTGCATAAATTTTTCTAGAAAACTTTCTTTGTAGTTATTTTACCTTTATATGTTTTTCTGCCTTTTGAGTAACCTTCATCATTTCTCTTTTTCTTATGAGGACATTTGATAGCAAAATGACCAATACCATCACAATTAAAACAAATTAAAGGAAGCTTACCTCTATACCTATCGTTGGTTCCCTTGTTCAGTCTTTTGATGAAGTTGGCCACTTCTTCATCATCTTCCGAGACGTCATTGCTGCTACTATATTCTTCTTGTTCCTTTTTCTTTGATCTTTTGGATGATTTGAAGGTTGCTTCTTTTACATATGGATTTTCCTGTTCAATTCTCATCTCATATGCTGTGAAGATTCCATACAGTTTGTCCATTCTTATTGAGTTTAGATCCGATTTTTCTTCTAGTGCTGATATCTTAGGGTTAAATCTCATAGGAAGATATATTAGTACCTTTTGAACAATCACAAATTCTTCGATTTATTCTCCCAATCCTATGATTGCATTCACTGTTTCATCGACTCATAAGATGTAGGCTGTGATATCTTCATCTTCCTTCATTTTTAGTTGTTCGAACTTACCTCTATAAGTTTGAATATTTGCTTCTTTGACTTTTGAATCTCCTTCATAAATATTTCCAAGTTTGTCCCAAATCTCTTTAGCCTATTTACAATGTGCAACTTTGGTGAATACCGTATCACTGAGACCATTCGAAAGTGCATTTTTGGCTTTGGAATTATTCTCACCGAGTTTCATTGCTTTGTCATTTGTTAGTGGCACTGTTGGTGCTGTGTATCCATCTACAATTGATTTCCAAACTTGAAATCCATGTGTATATATATATGTTTTCATCCTTATGCTCCAAAAAACATACTTTTGTCCATCAAACTATGGTATTCCATTTTTATACGAGTTCGTACTTTCCATGATCTACCATTCAGTGGTTAAACTGATTTCCGAAGGAATTTTCTTTGATACCAATTGTTGGATTACTGAGAGGGGGGGTGAATCAGTAATAGCGTAATTATAATCCTTTTTCTTCAAATGTTATATCAATGTAGAATTATTATCCATTAATGAGCAGTAATAAATAAACAATCACACACATACATAGTACACCATTGTTTTATGTGGAAACCCAAATCGGGAGAAAACCACATAATGCTTTTTCTTATATGTCTTGAAGAATTACATTCATTGGAAGCACCAACTTCCTTTGTTTTCCAGCTGCAACTGGAAGGAGGCTCCAACCCTCCTAGTTTCTCAGGCTACAACCTGAGGGAAGTTCCAACTTCCCAATTTTATGGCGACAACCTGAAGGAGGCTACAACCCCCTATGTTATTCGGCTACAACCGAAAGGTGGCTACAACCACTTGTCCTTGCCCCATCCTGCCACCCTGAAGAAGAAGTAGAATGATGCAACCAATGTCACACTATCTCTATGAGATATACCATTGTAAACCTGTACCAATACATCTGAACAATGCATCAACCATGCATCAACCTGTACCTCAACCTGTAATCAACCTGTACCATAAAAGAGTGCATCAACCATGCACCAACCTGTAATCAACCCGTACCATAAACAAGTGCAACCAAACATGTACAAAGTATTTACCAATCATGTGTCAACTAATCATCAACTATGACTCATCAATATGTACGAACATCATCAACTATACACCTCATGTATGTGCCAACTCATCAACTACTTGTCTCAACCATGTACCCAACATGTACCTCAACCAAAAGCCCTCATCAATTTCATAATCCAAATATGATTTGTAGCTCTATAATATACCTGTTGTATATGATCACATTCCTTCAAACCTTCCTTAAATTTAACAACAAGACACAAGCATTTTCATCAAACGTTTCTTTAGTCTCACATACCTAGTTTTGGATTAGTCAACAACCCTAACTTGAAGTAATAATAAATTTGAACCTGTAATGTATAAAGATTTGAAACTGATACAAAATGTTCTTTAGTGTGTTTTATGCAATTCCTCTAGGTTTCACTACTTGGAACCTCTCAGAAAAGGAGTTATAGCAAAAATGACATACCTTGCTGAATTCTGGCTTATTCTAGAGAGCGACCGTGTAGAGCGTTCCCCGCATGAAATGTTCATTGAATTGATATTAAAATATTACTCAACATACTAGAGACTTTACCCTAACAAACACATTTGGTCTCACTGAATTTGGATCTATTATGAATAATTTATGATGTGTTTACCCGAAACACCTATTTTTGACTAGTTTCAGGACTAGCCACAAACCCTATTTTCCACGGAGTGTAACTCCCAAAATAAAACGACCCACAAGCTGAATTTTTTACCACAGATACTTGGGTATTTTTTCTCAATGGAATATTAATTTCATGGTCTGAATCATTATAGAAAACATTTTATAGTGAAAATGGTGAGATGACCTGTAAATAACATACCTTACAAAGCACCATCAAATGAATTTATCCTTCTTTGCATTTCAACCTTCTTTTCTTCACCTTCCCTCAGAAATTTGGCTTAGATATCCTTGGTTACCTCAGAAACCTATATATATTCAATATTCTCAAGTGTTATTAAAATAAGAGAGCCTTGCCTCTTATTTATACTCTCCAAGTAGCTTCCTTAAAAACATCTTCTAGGTCACTTGGCCCCACTTTCCTTATTTTAGGGTTATCCCATTTCTAATTTCTCCATTAAATTTATTATTGAAATAATTTATTTTGTATTCAATTTGAATTATAATACACTAATCACTTCACTTTATTATTTACCTTTTAAAATCTCTTAAACCACTTTGACTAGTTTGACCTTTTGGGGCTTCTAGATGACATATGCGGGTCCTCCAACTTCGTAAGCCACAACTCTCAAACCATGAGGAGTTATGTGACATTCCACATACCACAAGAAATAGAATGACATGTACTATCCATATCGAATAGTATTACCCTCAAATATAACAAAAATCATACTGTTATCCATCAAACAAACTTGGGTCCATTACCCAAACTTGGGTTCTCCAACTTCACATGGTCATAACTCTCTAACCGTGAGGAGTTATGTGACATTCTACATACCACCGGAAATGGAATGACAAGAAATATCCATCTAGGATAGTTTCCCTGACAAATTCACTGTCCTTCATCTTATTATTCCACAATTAAGCATGGGTTCTCTTACTCTGCAAAGCGTCTTCCTGTGAGGGATTTCACCATAAGGGGATCACTTTGGAGTTCATCCATATTTACTTCTTATCAACCATGAAAAAACAATAATGTGTCATATTTACATCAAACAATATTGGGTCCGTTACCCAAAACTTTGTGCTACAGGGCTTTCTTCAAGGGTTGACATCAATGACAACCAACCTTAGTCAACAGGAGAACTAAGGTAGAACCTAGGTCAACCCACACATCCAACAAACAAAATATACTACTTGATGCAATCAAGGGTAGTGAGATTCATCATTCATTTCCCATGACACTTTTTCATCCTCGCATGGTGCATCTGGATCATCATACACTGAATCTTCATAAATATTGGACATGGAAATTTGCAATCATAAGATCAATTTTGTCAATTTTAATGATAGTTTCGTAATTTCTTGGATCATTTGGGTTTTCTCAATTCCTTTGAACATTTCTATATCACTAACCCTTTATTATCTGGTCTTTTTTTACCATGTATTTACCAAGGATTTGGAACCCCACAAATCCCTGTCAATTGTTTTGCATGTCTAAGGAATTGTATTCTTTTTCTTCTAGCAGGGAGTTGTACTTGACATACTCGCTTCCACTGACATTATATTCTCCCAAAATTTATTTCTCGATGTGGACAAATGGGAGAAAAGACATATGGAAAATGAAGTGGAAGTAGAGGGGTTATGAATGATAAATACAAACATAGATCCTATTTTTAGTAAATATGAGAAAATAGATAGTCACATGTGTCAATATTTTCTAAATAATGCCTATTTTTATTAGAATCAGTTGCACCATCGAAGGAATTTTTTAATCAACATTCAAAGAGTATAAGAAGGACATTGAGGACTTCATTTGAGGGGGTAGATACAAGTTGGGAGAGTGTAATGCCCCCATATTTGGATTCCCCTTCTTTACAGTTGGAGGTGACCTTATGGGTTTATGTTATACTGGCCAGAGGAGTAAATCGTGGTTAACAAGGGGCTTGGGAAAATTTGAGTTATATGAGGCCCAACCTAGTCTATTTACCTTATTTCATCATTCAGATCACTTCCATACAATTCTTACTTGGTTTTGTTGCATTTTGACGATTCCATTAAATAAAGGGTATTATTGAGTATAAATTAATTAAATGCATTAAACGTGTTATGTGGGTCATATTTTTAGAGGGAACACCTTCGTGTAATAGCTCATTGGAATCGAGATGAAAATATCTAAAGCTTGGGATGGTGAGAAAGGAACTTCTGACATCTGGGAATTTCTTTAAGGACAATTAATCTCTTTTCGGTTTTAAAAAGGGACAAAAAGTGACTTTTAATTTTTAAGTAAAAATTGGAGGGAAAATAAGGTAAGGGTTTGATTTGGTCAAAAGGGGAAAGTTCTATAAGGAATGGAAGAACAATACAAGGAAGGGGTAGCTCCTCGCTTGGACATGATGATTTGATCTCTCATTGAGGCAGTGCTCTTCGAGCCCTTGTTTCGTTAGGGTTTAGTAAAACCCTTCCACTATTGGTTTGGCTTCGGTGGTGCAATATCCACCCTAGATAGTCAAGAGGGGATTCCATCTAGGATTTGCATTGGATCTTACATTTGGGGTTTGGTTTTGAGTTAGAGGTATCAGTTTGCGCAGGAGATAACAAAGATTTCCATAGGAGGCCGATCTCATATTTTTCAAGTACCACGAGGGTTTCAGGAAGGCATAACAGAAGATATCCTTTCTCATTGAATATGAGGGTCCTGCGAGGTCACTCTTGATGCTCATCCTTGTCCCACAAGTATCTCTACAAAATGAAGATTATTATAGGAGGGTTTCGAGAGGCATCCTCTTTGGTTGAATGCGATGGTCCTGTGAGGCCCCGCTTGCTACCCAGTCTCATCCTGTAAGGACCTCTGTGAGGGGTTTTGGCGGTTGCCATAGGACATTTTGGTTAGATATATGAGATTGGAAGGTTATTTGCAGAGCAGAAAATGCTGAGGAATATCATTATAGGGCTAGGAGATCCTTGGAATAGTGACATCATTTATTAGCATAATTTCAGGTTTTTGTTTGAGTTTGTTGTGGTTGTTGAAGTTGTTACAACAACCACTAGGGTTTACTATTGTTGTATTTCCAATATCCATTTATAATAAAGAATCCCAATCCTTCCACTTCCATCATTTGTGTACTTGGATTAGTGATGTGCTTAACAAAATTTCATTGGTTGTAATGCATGAAAAATGTCTGTGAAAAGTCTTATATCATATTGTGCATAAATTATATATGAGTGAAAAATATTTAACAAAGGTACAAGAACAACAAAAACATAATTTACACAACAAAAACACTAAAACCCTTGCCCAACATAATCGGTAATATTACAAAGAGGATTTAGGCACGTCATAACTGTGTCCTCTGTAATGATCCCAAGGGGCCATTTTGTAAAACTTTGATTCATGAACTCTTTTGGACTCATTTCTTAGTATTAACATGGCCTTGTTTTTCCTTCTTTTTATAGTGTTAAGTTTCTCTTACTTTTCACACATGTTCTTTCTTAGTTTGCAGATAAGATTTATATATATTGAAGATTATCAAAATTCAATTTGTGTTACATTGGGTTTTGGTTGTTTTTGTTCTATATGAAGTATTCATGTGAAACAAAGAATGCAAACTTAAGGATTTTGAATCCTTTTCAACCCTTTTGTTCTGTACTTTTATGTATATATACTTATATACCTGCAAGTTATATATATTTAAATGTTAATTGATAAATTAATTGTTATACTCACCTCAGATACCTATTTATTTGTTGGATTCATTGTTTGCAATGACCAACAAGACCATCTTTCTTCATATTGGGTTTACACACGACTTCCTTACTCACTTTTAAGCTCGTAGACACATTGTTCTTCTCATTTTCTTTCACCTTCCACCATCAACTATTATGATCTGCTATTTGAGATTCCAGTCCCCAATGGAAAGGCTCCTGGTCTAAGATATTTACTATGTTTTTACTCCAGTATGTTATATTAATTCCTTCAATTTTTTAACCATGTTCTTATCTCTTTAAATCTAGCATTTCAAATCTTAATGACTAAGAGTTTCTTCTTAGTGACAGTGGGAAGCCAACTATATTGTATTGGATGAGGGATCCCCCTCTAGTAAAAGATCCAAAATGTGGCCTTAAGTGAGTTTCAAGATGTCTTGGCATTGTTCCTAAGAAACCAGGAACAATCTCAAGTTACAACATATTTTTGGCATCGTTTTCGGGGAACGAAGGTTTGATATATTTCCCCAGAGTTTTTATGAAGATTAGGTTGATCCTTAAGGGTGAAAAATGTCAGACATCAGGATGCTTGGTTATTCACCTAGACACTCCAATATGTCTTCAATGGTGACTCTACCTTGTTTCGATGTCAAGTTTTGTAACGTCCCCCATCCCAAGCGAGGGACATCATGATGAAGAAAACTAACAAAAATAAAATTTTTCTTATCTAAATAAATTCCTGTAGCTTTCATCTACGATTTACGTACATATTTAAATGTTTTTTATTAAAATCAATTACATGCATCTAAAACAATCTAAATTAGACATGACATGAAACTAAACAACTCAACACAACAACATATAAACCATTCTCAAACACACAGAGTTTATGCACATTGATTTAACTCATAAATACAAGACAAACAACAGATCAAACACTTATCTTTTAAAATTGTTGTGAACCCATCTGCTTGGGACATACATTCTATCCAACCATATACTGATTGTTCCAAATCTCAACAACCAATCACCCCCAAGATGAGAATAGTAATCCACAAAAGAGGGTGGTATCTCACTTTCCACTCACAACTCACTGATATTCTCTTACAACTATCTCGATTTCCCACCATCTATTTTCCTCTTGAACTTCCCAACCCAAGGAATGTACCCCTTCACTGATATCAGTCCCATGGGTGTCCCATTTGTTTATCAGGTTCTCCTTGAAACATGTATCTAGGAATCTCTTAGCTCGAAACTCAAGGGAACTTGCTACTAGGAAAACTACCATCAAACACCAATAGACACCAACAAACATTTGTTGTTTTAGTGCAACTCACTCAAGAGTCCACTCTTCAGTCCTGAAAACTTGTCTCTTAAGTCTTCAGCTCCAATTTTCTCCAAATACACTCCAATATTCTCTATAATTCACCCTCGATGGATGCACCAACTAAAAAATATCTCCATTTCTCTCTACCTGCTGCTCATGCACAAAAACTCATTTTGTAATTTTTTTTGTCCCAAACCATACAAATTTTCTCTCCTTTGGCTTGATTTCTTGACTCACACACTTCCCTAATATGATTTTACTCAGCCCCCATATGCCCAATAACTTTGGGATGTGACCAATCACACTCACCCTCTTACAGGTATTCAATAATTGGCTTTGGGAACACTCAATAAAAAATTAGAAGGTTCATATACCAATAGAAAATTTAGGAAAATGGGTTGAATTAATATACATGGGTAATTTCCCCTTGGACCCCTCTTGGAAATTATCCTAGACCCTCCCCTCTCTTATGGATTAATTCATCTCCCATCTCACACATTATATATACATAATAATTAATTAAACTGGGGATTATAATGGGGATGTTTCAAGTTCATTTGCTGCAAAGATAGCTACAAGGTATTCTCCTTCAGATTTTTCAAATGTACTAGGTTTTCATAATCCTATGCCTAACACAAAACATTGGGTAGACTGTCTTCCAATATTTAGAGAAGATGATGATGATTGTCCAACAAGACACTTGATATATTTTCATGAGTTCATGTATCAATTGTGTATTTTTAATGAAGATGTTCTCATGAAAATGTTCATGATATCATTGGATGGAGATGTCCGTCAATGGTACAAGACTTTACTTGTTGATAGTATGTCTTCACTAAAATATTTTCATGTTTTATTTCATTATCATTTCAAAAGGTTTTATCCAGTTGAACTTATTTTTGAAGACCGCTGCAATAAATAATTAAAAGAACGGGTACCTCTAAACAATTATGATGGTAAAGGATTTACTAATGAAGAATGTGATAAGGCGCTGGATGAACAATCTGCTTGTAGTTGTGATACTTAAGAATATATTTCAGATAATTTACATGAAGATATATCTCAACATATTGATTATGAATATGCCCTTGAAGGTTTTCAAGAAGGTATAATACTTCTTCATCCTGTAGAAGAACAAAATCAAGATCCTATTGAGCATAATTTTTTTCTTTTTTTCTTTTTTGAGAATGATCACGAGTTCCAAATACCTTTTGAAGTTTCAAGAAATTTGGTTTGTATATGATAAGTTTTACAATGAGATCCATTTTTCTATTAAACAAATTCATGCCCTCAATATTCATAAATACCATGTTGTTCATGGGGCTCAAATTCAAACTTTTGATAAAGAGACTGTTGGGCTTCGTTTTTATCATATTTCTTCACCCAATAAATCCATTATTCTTAAACCATTTCCCACATTTCACTAATAATACATGTCCATCTACACCATAAACCTTCATTAATTCCCTTATTTATGACATGTGGTTAATATATCATTTTTCTATGTTTTTAGTGATTAAATGATGATTATATCATAGTTTTACTAATGATAGTTTATGAAGTGTGATTTCTATAAGTGCAATTCAGTTCAGTTCCTATACCAACATTGTAGTTCATGTACCTAAAATAATTGTTTAGCATATGTGTGTGCTTCCAAGGAAAACCAAGACATGAGTTTTCTCCATAGCGACATCGACATGTTTTTATGGGACTTAAAACATACCTAGGTCACACATGTGGACCTCCAAATCAGAAACAATAGTTAAGCCCAAAATTAGCAAAAGTTATAGACAATCAACTTCCTCCTCGATTCACGTGCAAATTAAGACAAATCGGAGAAATATAAAACATGGGTTTTGTTCCCAGTATAGAAAATTGAGTGAAACACACATGGTTTTTCAAAATATGGAACAAATTAAGAGATATGGTTGGATATTCAACACTAGTCTTCCCAAAATACATAAATTCACTCATATTCATAATCAATGTTCAGATTTCATGTTGTGGCTTTGAGAATATGCGTTTTGATTATCATATGGTTTATTATCAAAGAGTTCATGTCTAGGCCACTTCCTCCAAGCTCCAACATGCATTCAAAGGATTGGTCAACAGATTCCATGTGGAGCACTAGATTTCAAATGATTTAGTTTCTTGTTATTTCATACTTAGTGAATAGTTATCAACTTTTCCAATTGAGTTGACACCATCTAAAAATAAGTGAAATCTGTTTCATGTAGGGAATATTGTTAGAAATTAGTTTGATCCCGTCCATTCTCTTCTCATGTATAAATAAGGGAGGAAGGTGAGTTAGAGGGGGGTGTGACCATATTAATATATTGAAAACTCAAAGAGAGATGAGTATTATTTTGTAAACGGGAAGCTTTGGTCTTTAATATATGAGAATTGGTTAATTGCTGAAATTCGGAGCATCCTTTAGATCTAAGTTTATAGCTACAAGCATGTTGTCCAGGTAGAGAAGGGCTCCTCGATATGGGTAATGTCTTGGATCTTATTTACTAGTTTAGATGGTTACTACATTCAATTTTATTTCAGTTTGTGTGTTGTTTTGATTTACATTTCATTTCGGTTTTGCATTGCTTTAGGAATCTAGAAGATTGGTGTTTGAATTAAGAACACTCGCACACTATCCATCTCACTCTATTCCACCTTCGATCCATCTTTAATTTCTTTTCCAACCTCTGTGTTTTATTATAGAACCCATGACCTTTTCCTCATGATACATTTTGTCCTCTCCCTGCACCTTTTCCTCTTACACGTATCGATTCCAGAGCACCTACTCTCTCCAATTCATCTCTCTCTTGATACCTGTGATTCATGATGTAATACCCTAAGGTCGAGCCCCTATTGAATTGTAATTATGTTTATAGGATGATGAGCCAAGTGTTTATAATCTGGGAGGCTTATGTGTTTATTAGGCCGAAGAGTCTAGATGCTGAAGGCCAAAGAGCCTAAATTTGTATATGTAAATAATCACATCATTAATATAATTACATAGTTGCATGTAGAATGACCATAAAGAAAGAGTTATGGGGGACTAAGCTCCAGTAGGTTGGGTAAGGGAAGGGGGGCTATGAGACTGGGGGGAAAATGGATAATCTTAAGAGATTAAACCCAAGAGAATACTATATATTTATTTTCTAAAGGTTGTGATGAGGATATTGATTTATTCTAAGTTTTTCTTGGAAAGAGGATGAATCCCAAGTGGAGGGACTTGTGCTCCAGGAGATCCATGTGTCAATCATGGCACATGTAGATAAAAGTGGGGAAAACCATTGTTTGGGAGATCTTGGTCAGTTATTTTTTCCATCTTTCCATCCATGCAACCATAGATTGAGAAGGAATATAATGTTCCCCTCCATCATCCAGTCTGTTCATGAATGCACATGAGGGAAAACCTATGAAGAATTGAGTTAAACCATACTTCCTGAGAATCACATTGTTCCAGTACATTGCCTGAGCCCGTGATGAACCTTAGTGGTCTGTTGTTGTTGCCAACACAACCATTTTAAATGAATATATCTAGTGGCCAACCTCTGCTCCTTAAATTTTTTCTATGATACCCTCACCGAGCTCCTGGCTAGTCATCCTGTGAGCACAATTGAAGAGATAGGTTTTCAAAACCACGGGATTGAAGAAGCATGTTGTCAGGCCTATGAGAAACTCTCTCCAGGTGAGAGAGGTTGCTGGGGAAGTGATTTTCCTAGAGGGAGCCTCACGATAGTTGTAGTGCTCTAAGACTTCCTATCTTACCTATTGCTGAAGCCCTAGAAGGGGAATGGGGCAGCTGAAGGAATGTGGACCAGAGAAGGGGCACACTCCCTAGGGTCGGATGAAAATGTGTGGAATGAGGGACTATAAGTTGTGGACGTGAGTGGAATCCTAGGGACATAATCCCTCCTGGAGACTTTGTAACCTCATCCTAGCCTAAGATTCCATTTACCCTGGGTGGATTTTAATCCCAGCTCGTGGGTGACCCACTATTGATAGCTTGGATCAAAATGGTCTAAGGTTGGGAGTTTCGTGGAAGGTCTGCATGCATTTGGTGGCCTTCATAAAAATATAAGTACCATTTCTATGTTAATTTTTATGCTATGTATCTTGTACATGTCTTGATATTTATAATATTACATGTGTAAGTTGTCTATAGAATATTGTTGTGATTCCTACATTAATTTGTGTATTAGTAGAATGCATATTATCTGATTAATTTTATATGTATGATGTTCTACAAAGATCTCTATGTGCCATATCGTAATAGATCTATGCATGGGTATGGACAATTTTGACTATCATAAATAGAGTGAGAAGTTTTCCAGTGGCATGCTTCGGTTTTAGAGGCCGAGGATGATAGAAATTGGTATCATAGCCCATGGTTTCAACACTGAACCTGGATGGGCCACGAATTTGGAATTTGTATTCAAAATTTCACAAGGATTTTATGTACAGAGTGCCAGAGGGGTGCTGAGAGAGCTCCTGGGTGGTAATGGAAAGATCAAGAGGTATAGAGGTTCAAGAAATTCAATAGAGAAAAGAGACCACGGTAACCGTGGGTTTGGAACCACAAAATTCCAATTTGGGCTGTTGGATTTGTTTGGGAAGGGAAAAACCCCTCACAACCATTGTATCCGGAGAAGGTGCATAGAGGTTTAATACCAAAGTCCTTCGGAATTCACCCTGCCATTTATTTTAAAATTGCAGCAGTGAAAACCCACCAAAGCCCAAAGCTCCGAAGTCATGAAGTCCATAACCAATCTGAATTGTCCATTTCTAGGGACACATGTCCATAGATTAAGAAATTTTCATAATTCAGTAGTCCGGGGGTTGTGTGGTGTTCAACAGAGAAATCCTCGAAAGTCTCAGAGGTTTGAAGTCTTGAAGCGCCAGAGTGACATAGACCTATTCAAAAGTTTGGCATTTGAGAGTTATAATATGTGATGGAATGGAATCTCCCTAAGCTCGAAGTGCCGAAGTCTCGAAGAACTAGATATGATGTGGCATGAGAAAGTCACCTAGGGTGACATGGACATACCCTAAGTCTTCCACGCGTCACTTGTTTTTTCACTTTTGATAGGCCCTTATTACAATTTGAGACCTAACACATGTTTCCCGTCGATGGGGCCACATGTCACTACATTAATTGTTTGAAAACTGAGCAAAGGAGATCGTCGTATTCATCGGTTCGATGTTCGGGTAGTTTGAAGTGTTGTAAGGTAAAGTCTCCTGAAGTCCCGAAGAGTCGGAGCCCCAAAACTATGGAGTAACACAACTCAAAAATTCAGAGTTTGAAAGAAATGAGGAGTAGCATTGAGGAAATCTCTGAAGTAGCGGAGCCCCAAAGCTCCAAAGGTGTACTGCACAATGAGTTCGCTAGTTCGGTGGTTCAGGGGTTTTGTGATGTGCAGAAGGAGAAAATTGTCGAAGCCTGAAGTTCCAAAGTCACGAAGCACATGAGTGATGTAGAATGTTGATGTCACATAGAATGACGTGGGCATGTTGGACACTTTCCATGTGTCATTGATTTTTTTTCTTTATAAATACTATTCGTTCTAGTTAGAACTTGGCACATGTCAACCCTCAGATTGGGCCACATGTCACTGATTTTTGTGCTTTTCAAGTACTTTTCATGCTAGTTAGAACTTGAGACATGTCATCCCTCATATTGGGCCATGTGTCCTCTTCTTGTGGTATGCCATGTGGCACCCCTCTAGTGCGTGGTTTCTTACTATACTTTAGTGGTTCTTTAGTTCGACATTCAGGAGAAAAGTTAATTTCTAAGGGGAAATCCTCCAAAGCCCGAAGTTCTGAAGTTTCATAGCCCTAAAGTCTTGGAGCGCTGAAGTGATGTGGACCACTATACACATGCCACATTAAAATATGTTCATGCCTTTAGTATGTCTTTTGTGCCAATGAGAACCAGACATGTGCCAACCATTTATTGGGCCACGGGTCACCTGTTAGTTTGTCCACGTGTACACTCCTTATTTTCGACACATAGCACCCCTTTGGTGTGTGATTATTACTAAGGCTTTGTATGTTCATAGATTTGGAGTTCAAAAGAAATGGATGGTGAAGAAGGCAGATCTCCCGAAGCCTGAAGCTCCGAAGTGCCAGATCTCCAAAGCTCCGAAGAGGCATTTGTTCGAAAGTTCGCCACTTTGACGTTCTGAGGAAATGAGGTGAGGTGAAAGGAAAACCTCCCAAGCCTGAATTTCTATAGCCCCGAAGGCCCGAAGCATAGGATAAGAACCTTGCATCTAGCACTCGGTCATAACCTGTGGTCACATGCATTCGGGGGCTGAAGAAAAAGGGCTAGTGCCCAAAAATTGTTTTAAAGAACAAAAAAGGGCTTAAAGAAGGAGACTATGAGTTTCTTTATTGTATAGACTTGCACTGAGTGATGTAAAGAAGGCATGTGAACCTGAAGAGAAGGATACGACAAGGGTCCAAGAAAAAAATTCATCTCTAGAAGAAGATCATCTATGCAAATATCAGCTTCACGAGAAAGACAATTTTCAGATAGCCATAACTCTTTTCCCAGGACTCAGAATTGAGGATGAAAGCAGGCGTTAGAAATATATTGAATAGTAGAACATAACTGTTCACCCATAAATTGGATTTGAATAGTCAAAATCTTAGGAAATTAGTAAAAATAAGTCTGATATATTATTGAATCAGAATGGTTCGTGTTTTCATGAAATTATTGAGAAAAATTAGCCTGAAAAAGTTTTGTTGGCTGCACATTTTTGCAGAATTAACACCTGCCAAAATGGAGTAGATTTATCACAAAGTTCATAGAGACAGATAATGAATAAGAGGCTTACATTCATGAAGATGAGATCAAAGGAATGGATGTTCATTTGGGTGTGGAAGGAACAAACTCCAATGGGCATGGAGAAGGAAAATATGTTGACATGAATATGGTGGAGACCATTAGAAATTTGTAGAAAGATGTCCAGAGTCACAAGGTTGATAATGAAATGATTATGAAAGCCACGGAGTAGCAGGAAGAATTTAATATGAATTTAATGTAGATCCTAAATAGAATTGAAAATAAGTTGGATAAGTAGAGTGGCTCTAGTAAATCAGGAAGCCACAAGACACCTAAGGGAAAAGGAAGATCAAGGAGTGGTAGTAGACATCACCATCACTCCCAAAGGAATTCCAATAGGAGAGCACATATAATATCAATTCCACCCTCTATCAGGAATCATAAGAGGTATGGGGTGGATTAATTAAGAGGAGAAATGAACAAGATAAAACCTATTACCTTTGATGGAGAGCACAATAAAGATGAATATGCCGAGACATGGATGTTGGGCATGAGAAATTATTTCCAACTGCATAATTATTCTTCTCATGTGGAAGGAAGAATTGCTATTTTTCAAATCAAAGGAAAGACATCCATGTGGTGGGATTAGCTTTTTCAAGTGAAACACATCAGAGAGAAGAATGTTACATGGAAGGAATTCAAGAAGAATTTTGAGAAGAAATACTTAACCAAGAGGTATTATGGCAAACAAATGAAAGATTTCTTTGAAATCAAATTGGGAAGCATGACCATTGATGATCATGAAAGGATATTTTTAGAACTGTTGAAATATGTATCCTTCATCAAGGATGAGACAGTTAAGATCCATAGATATTTGAGTGGGTTGTCATCTTTCATCAGTGATAAAATTAAGTATGATGATCCTAAAACTTTGGATGAAACCATAATAAGACCCAAGTGTTTATACTATCAACATAAGGGAAAACCTACTTTCCAAATAGCTTGGGATGACAAGAAGAAATTCAAGATGGAGCAGAGGAAGAAGGGGAACAAGCCACCCTTCTTTTGAAACAGTTCTCAAGGACATCAAACCCATAGAGAGCCTAGAATGACTGAGACAGGTGGGAAAAGTCCAAGACAAACACCCATTCAATGTTGGGGTTGTAAATGAGATCATATGTATAGATATTGTCCACACATAAATGACAAGGTGATATTTGTCCATAATGTACAACAAGAGGAAATAGTGGAGGACATGTGAAGAAGTGTATCGAGGATCTTATCAAACCTGGACAACAAGTAAGTAGAGTTTCAATAACACATGATTGAAGTAGAAGGTATGATCAATAACCATGCCTTTACTATTTTAATATATTTGGGAGCTATTCATAGCTATATAATTCCTAAGGTAGTAGAAAGATTGCAATTTCCAAGAAGCAAGCATGGGAAATCTTGGCTGGTGTAGCTGGCTACAGGAGCCAAGAGAAAAGTTATTGAGCTGGTTAAAGCATGTCTAGTGGACATGAATGTGATAAGTACCAAGGAATATTTGAACATCCTGTCCTTAGGTTCATATGAATGCCTAATTGGTATGGATTGGTTGTACCAACAATATATCATCGTCGACTGTCATAATAAGGAATTCACTTTCCTAAACGAGGAAGGGAACCCAAGAACAATCCTGTTGAGGGGTCCTAAGTCCCTTTAACTCAATAGCAGGAACTAAACCCGCCAATGAGGCTCAATTAGACTCTGCAATGTTTAATAGTGGAATGGTTCTCCAAATATCATGATCCGGCCAATTAATCGATGAGATTTATGTTTTCTAGTGAAAGCTCCTCCTTCAGTTCGAATGTTCTCTTTTGTATTTTCTCTTATAGGTGGGACAAATACAAGATAAAAGCCGATAGAAACCAACTAGGTAACAAAATGGGAAAACTTAACTATTGGATAAGGCTAAGCTCGGGATAACCCTTTCACTCTAGCATGCAGACAATGATTCTCCACCACAAGCCTAGTACTAATACATTAACCTGTCGGTGTTCCAATTATCGACTGAGATGCAATTTATCAGAAGAAAACATGTGTGCGATAAATGATGCCAAGAAAAATAGTTTCCTTAACTCTAATCATCAATCACATATTAACACAACGATTTACTTTTCATCATTAAAGAGAAGAACTATAAAAACATTGAATCAGATAACTTATCAACAGATTTATAAGATCTTACTCATTACAACATCCATTCATGAGATGAAATAAAAAATATTTCTTCTTAACATCCAATCATACATACTTTTGATAAAAAACACAAACTTGTCTCTGGTCCTAAACATGACTTCTCAATTAAGGCAAATTTGAAATGATTCTTTACAAATCCAAAAAATGAGGGTCTTTTCAACAACCATTGTCCTTTTGCTAATAGGTCGATCCTCTTATTTATAACATACTATTAACTAAAAATAACTATTAAAGTGTAGCTAAGTAAAAAAAAATCGCCACATGGTGCTTTCTTCTATTTGTCTTCAAAGAGTCATCAAATGATCTCACTTGAGTGGATGATTCTTCTCGTACTCCGACCATTTTACAAAGAGATCCTCGCATGTGTTAGCATACGAGAATCTATGTTGTTCCATTTGTGTTGAAAGGATATCTCTTATATCTACTGCCTGTGCCTGATACTTGACTATTCTGGAACTTAACTGCTGCAACATGGATCAAGCTTTGATCAGGTGCTCGATGAATTGTTGCACCTATCCTAGCATTATGTCTTCCACCTTTGCTATTTCCGCAACCCATTATGAATCTTGTTTGGCATGTGATTTGACTATGTCATGCAAGTCGACAAATTCATTGGGTGTGCTGAATTTGAGGAGGCCAATGTCTCTCATTGCCCAGTTGATATTGGTCCAAATCTTCTCGCACTCAGCCCATTTCTCTTGGATTTTGTTAAGAACCAAATATCAATATAGCATAGAAAAACCTCAGAATAAGTACTCAACGCCTTGAAAAAGAGAGAATTTAA
>ML781026.1:1537317-1560430 GCA_009831015.1 Picea engelmannii | reverse complement strand
ATCATGATTTCAAGTGGGTGGAAGACCTTTGGGAATATCTTCAAATACTTTGGAATGCTTATCAATGATCCCTTGGATATCTTGAGGAATAGATGGCTTAGATGTTTGAACATCTAGTGAGCATAGTTGTGCAATAACGCCTTTATGCCCATTTTTCAATAATTTTTTCATGCCATTAGAGCTTATCACCTTACTAGATTTCCCTGTGATACCTCTTAACTCAATTTATTTTCCTTCCAATGAAAATTTCATGAAAAGTTCTTGAAAATTAAAAGCCATTGTTCCTAATGATTGTAACCATTGGATTCCTCGTACAACATCAGCACCACCCATGGGTATAGAAATCATTGGACTATTCATTACATATTCCCCCATAGTAAGATCGATCTTATTTAATTTTCCTCAGCAATTAATAGTTCCTCCATATGCAATCATTACTTGAAACTCTGGCACTGGATATACAAAGCAATTGAGAGCGTTGGATAATTTATAGTGAATGAAATTATGAGTACTGCCAGAATCAATTAGGACTATTACCTTTTATTTTTTGATGTATCCTTCGATCTTGAGGGTTTGAGGAGTGCTAATTCCAACCAATTCATTACACGATATCGTGGGAGTCAACTCTTTATATGAAATTGATTCTACGTTTTCATCTTGAGATGGTTCTTGTTCTTGTTCTTCTTCCTCTTCACAATCTATGTAGAATAATTTCTTCTCACCACACTTATGTCCCTTACTGTACTTGCTGTCACAATTAAAGCATAAACCTTTTTCTTTTATTTCCTCCAATTGTTGAGGTGTGAACCTTGTAGTTTGAGGTGTTTTAGAAGAAGGAGCGTTATTCTCTCTATAGATGTTAGGATTGGTCCTTCTAGTATCCATAGCCATATTTTTACTTTCAACATTTCTTGCCACCTTAAATGCATTCTCCAATGATTTGGGTTCCCAAAGGTGAACCTCATGTTGAATGTTATCCTTTAAAGTTCCTATGAATACATTAATCAAGTGCTCATCTGGAATATCTTTTACTTTTATATTGAATCTTTGGAAGTTCTCAATGTGATCGGTAACTGAACCATTTTTCCTGAGATTTATCAATTGGCTAAAGAAGGTATTGTTCCTTGTATCCTCATAGTGTGCTATCATTTCTTCCGTGAAAATTTTCCAAGTGACAAGTGATTTGCGAGAACAAAGGAATCGATACCATACAAATTGATTGGGTTCTAATTATAAAGAAGCAATTCGTACCTTTTGTGTATGTGGCACATTATGTAGATCCAAGAATTTCTCCATCTGAAGTATCCATGTGATTGGGTCCTTGCCATCAAACTTCCTCATATCGATCTTAGGAACGTGGTTGGTATTCAACCCAAAGTTTGGGTTTCTCCATTCTTGATTTACCTTCCTTATGTCCTCATCATGAATTTCATGGGATACATTTTTACTTTCAAGTGTCCTCTCTATTAGGAAATTTTTCAATCCTTCCATGATCTCCCCTTTTAAGCCATCCATCTTAGTATCCAACTTAGCTTCCATTGAATCCATCATCTCTTATAGTTCATATTTGGTTATTGTCTTCTTTTGTAAATCATTTATGTCCCTATGTATTTCTTCACCTTCATCAAGAGTCCAAGTAGGATTTTCTAGAGGCTTATTTGGTGTAGAAGTTCCCTTTTTTGGTGGCATGTTGGCCAAGTATCAATTTAAACCTTGATTTTGAGGTGGTTATGCTAGACAATCTTCCTTTTATTGTATCTCCCAAGTTTTGGCCCTTATGAGTATGAACTTTTATGTTTTGTAGGTCTCTGATATTTCTTCTCTTCAATGCCACAAGTTTGATAAAAATTGGATGTGCCAAGTGGAATTTATGGTAACTTCCTCGTAACTTGCCGATTTTTGGCCTTTCCAGGAGATCTCACTTGTATAGTGTGCCCCACACAAAATAATTGATATAAAATTCTGAAACTCGTACCAGAACTACTACAGGCTGTCCACTATCTAATGAAACTAGTCTCACTCAATTTGGATACATGTGGAAGAATTTATTATTGTTTTACCCGGAACACCTGCTTGAGACTAGTCAATAGGACTAGTTAGATACCCTGTCTTCCACAGGGTGTATCTACAAATTTAAGATGACCCAGAAGATGAAATTTCTACCATAGATACCTTACTAAGTTTTAAGAATATCATCCAAATTTCAGGGTCTGAAATGTTACAGAAAACATTTTATAGCGCAAATTCTGCAATGACTCAATTCTGGATGATTCCAGAACCCTATCTTACAAAGGATGTACATTGGGAATTATAAGGCCTCAAGAGATTAAATTTTAACCCAACGTACCTTGATCCGTATACTAAATATCCTCCAAGCCGTTCCTTCTGAATCATTGTAGAAAAAGAGTTATAGAAAAAATTCCACGATGTCTAAGATGTAGCAGTGAAACCCCAAGACCTTGAGCTCTAATACCATATGTTAAGAACCAAATATCAATATAGCATAGAAAAACCTTAGAATAAGTACTCAGTTCCTTGAAAAAGAGATAATTTCATATAATAAGCCTCTTCGAGGGGGAAACCTCCTTTTACCCCATATAAATGTTCAAGTACCATATGATTCCAAATGAAAATGTCTCCTTGGTATATATAGGAGACTAGGAGGTATAATTACAACTAATGGAATAAAGCCGACATAAATAAAATAAAATTACTAATGTAATATTCCCCAATTAAGGGGTAATGAGCTAATATTAGGGCTTAACATATTTCTTGATGAGGTTCCTGAGCCATTTTTACCTAATATTCGGTTGATTTCCTTATGCGGTCGATGCTTCTTTACCTTGGCACCCGAATGTCGTGCTCTTCAGCGTCTCAGCACTGTTGCACCATGCTGATATAGTTGATCCTTTCCATGACTTGGTGTGATTTCTTGTACCACCTCTCCACATCCTTTCTCGTCACCAGTTCCATGATGCTGTCTTATTGAAGATCGGATATCCTTGCAGTAAATAGGTGTCATTCATCTGTAAATTTTTTGCAGACCTCCTAGAATTCACTCCTTAGGAACACCACAACATGTGTGTTGTCCTGGCAATATTTCGCCAAGTGGTGCAAATGTTACAATTCCTTCAGAGAAGTAACCAACTTCTCTTCATCCCTTTTTCCCTCTGTCTAGGGTGTCATCTATGATTTCCATCCCTGCACCGATAATTTCAGATGTCTTAGCATGCTCTATGTTGATCAGATTTTCCTCTGTGGCGATGAGTATGGAGCGATCTAGAGTAATCCTCCTCTTCTTGGTGGTTCTTTGCATGATATATTTCCTTTTCCTATCATAGGCAATGCCATGTATCTCAGCGACTTCATCCACGGGTTTGAGGATTTGCTGATCTCCCCAGGTGAGCATATTTCCCAGGCTCTCGATGGTGTATATTTGTTCAAAACTGGGTTCTTGAACCTCCTCCATGTGTCCTGAAGTTACAACCTATATTTGTTTCTCATCGGGAGGTTGAGTACCAATTGAAATTGAAGCATTGGTGTTAGGCTCGGTACTTACTTGATAATCAACTGTTGAGATGTTGATTTCCTGTCGAGGAGCTTCTTCTTTTTGTTTGCCTGAACCTAGCTCATATGTCAGACTGTCCATTTGAGTTTCTGGTACCTCAAGTAGTGTAGTGTCTAAGACACTTTCGACCTCCTGGTAATTCTTTGAAGGGCTTTGAATTTGAGCATCGAGAGCTAGGGAAGATGCCTTCTCAGGCTCCTTTTCTTCTGTGATCTATACAAGAGTCACCAGGGATACCTATGGAATTTATTCATCATCATAGATGTTTATCAATTTGTGGAGTGGTTTTGGTGGACTTGTTCTCCTTGATGTTCCTACTATCTCTAGCTGAGTTGAAACATCCCCCGGTGATTCGGCCTGTGGTGTTGTAATTTTAGGGTTATCTAATCAGACGATTTCATCAATTTCTATTAGCTCAGGGCTGCTTGGACCTACCTGACTTTCATATGGGTTGTAGGTAGGGGCCCCTATCATTCCTGTGAGGTTTGGGTCATCTTGAAACTGATCAATTAATTGTTGTGCCTATTTTATCATGAGAAATCCCCTTGTCCGTGCGTCCTGTTTCATAGGGAATCCTCTATCCTGCACCGGGGCCACCAGGTGAACCTCTGTTGCTTTTGTCACTCTGATTTATTCTTTGGCTCTAAGGGCCTCTTGAGACGATTCCTCTATGGCCATATCTTGTTCGTCCAGGCTCATGGCCCTAAACCTGGTCATTTTGGGGTTGGCCATCCTTGCTACCACTTTGCCACCACATTTTTGTTTATGTCCTTCTGCAAAAGATCAGACGTCGATCAATCTTACCATACAATGATGCAGTGGAAAAGTTGACTTGGAGGTGTGACTTTGACCTAGGGAACCCATAATGACTCAGGGTAAAACTAGATTGTAGGGTTTTGCAATCTGGTAAAGACACGTGGAGTTGAAGATCGATGACCTAATTCATGTGTATTAATCAGAGTCAAGAATTTCCTTAAGTTATTCATTCTAAAACAAACCTTAGATTTCTGATGCCAAAAAGGTATCCGGGGTCGGTGATCGATGATAAATCTATCAAGTGCTTTCTTTGGATTAGCTTCCTCGAAAAAGTCTCAATGCCGAAAAAGCATCAGGTTCGGAAATTTGGTGTAGTCTTTAGCGTGGTCAGAATGTTCATTGCTATCCTTTTAGGTTTTCCCCGATTCTGATAAGTGCTTCGAGTATCGAATATCGACAATATATTTTCCTTCTTTGTTAACGTCTATTCCCCTCATATTTTACGGATGCCAAAGGGGAATCGACGATCAATAATATCCTTATGAAAGGCTTTGGTGCAAACAAAAACTTCCTTCTTCTGATGTCGATGGAGATCAATGCTCGGTGACTGAGTTTTCCCAAGTGGTTCTTTTCCTTGTTTGAATTCTTTTTGATGCCGAATCTGAGCATGTCAGGTGAAATGTTTTGGCTGTTGATTCTTTATTAAGGTTTTAAGGCCTTTTAAGTCACGGGGTTTCATATGTTTCAAAAAACCCTGAATAGATGATGAGATTCATGATAAAAAGAAAAGACAAAACATTTCTCAAAATGAAGTTGAATCAGACAGTGCAAAGATCAAGTGGTACCCAAAAAGTAAAAAATTGACATAGGATTTTTAGGGTTTGTTGAGTGCTCAACAAATGGCGACTTACTGGGTGAAAGAAGAATCTTTGTTCCTACCTCAGGCTCGGATGATGCAAAAGCTGGTTAAGAACTTAACTGGTTTTATGAGGGCCTCTTTTATCCTTTCATTTGAAAATCCTTGGTTGGTGCATTTGGGACTGCCTATGCGGTTTTCAACCTCTATTCCTCCTTCGTTTCCTATAATCCTAACTCACATCCCCTTTGAAAAGAGTCTAGTAAATCATTCACTGGCACTAGAACTTTTAGTTACCCTTATTCAATTGCTGTGGTGTTTCTCCGCTACCAGCGAGCGTCCATAGCCCCGACGGAGTCACCCTGACATCACATTCCTTTCTCTATTGCCAACGAGAATCCATATCCCTAGCGGAGTTATCGGCATACCCTCTCCTATTGTGCTCTAATTTGATATAGTTGATTTTATTTTGGTAGAGTTCCCTAAGCGAGTGGGATAGGAAGATATCTGTTATTTGAAAAATGACATGGTTAAGGTGAAATTTGCTAGCTCTTTCTTTGAGGTACATGTAGTCCTTTCCATGTTACCATATTTCCCTTAAGGTTTTACCAGGCCACTAGAAATACACTTCATCACTTTCCCAAGGTTATTCATCTGCACAGGTTAGATAGAGAACCCCTTAAAACAACTGCAAGTCCCCTAGTGCTTCTTGTGTTGTATGTGAACGAAGAGTCAAGAACAGAGTTCGTCATATCACATGAATTGAGGTCAACCATCGTCTTGCTAAACAAAATATTCAAAAGAGAAGAAGTACTATAAGAAGAAACAAAAACAAAATGCATTCCACAATCGACCTAGATAAAACAAAACATCATGAAAACATAAACATTTTCTTTTAATGGAAATATTGTTTTAGGGCTTGGCATTCACTGGGAGGGTGTCAGGTTCCCCCCTCAGATTTTGCAGCTGATACATTCCTACCCCAATATTCTCTGCCACTTGAAAAGGTTTGAGCCATAGATTTTAAAACTTAGAATGTTTTCCTTTCGACTTATTTTCTCTTTCCCATTTTAGGAGTAAGTCTCCCATTTCAAAATTCTTCTCTTTGGACTTATGCTTATCAAAACACCTTTTAACTATCTACTGATGAGCTATGAACATTGATTTTTATTTCTCCCTTTCTTCTTCCAGCATGAGGAGAGTATCGATTCTTTTTTGTATGACTGATGAGGGTTGTCCTCTAGAATCCTAAGCAAGTTGAAGAGACAAAAGATATAGCATGTTCAGAAGAATGGCTTCCTATCGGTATACCAGAAAGTATGGGGAATTCCCTATAGCTTCCTTGGGTGTGACTCTATCGGCCCATAAAGCATTATGAAGTGAATTGTGCCAATTCCTATGGTTTTCTGCAACTATTTTCTTTAATATTATCACAAGGTTCTTATTAGTTTATTTTGCCACTCAGTTCCCCTATGGATAGTAGTTTACAGAGTATCTTATTATGATTCCTTTGTCTAGAGAAAAATCTGTTAATAAGGTGGAATAAAAGTAAGTTGCATTATAAAAAAGAAGGACAGAAGGAACACCGAACCTTGTGATCAGTTTTTGTTCTATGAATTGGATCACCACCTTTTCGTTTACATGGGTTAGAGGGATGGCCTATGCCCATTTTGTGTAATAATATGTGGCAATTAGTATGTATCTGTGCTATTTTGAAGAACTCGATGTAATTTATCCTATTATATCTAACCCCCATTGCTCGAATGGCCTTGAAACAACCACTGGTTGGAGTGGGACAACTTCTCTCTTCTCCCTCCCTATGCTTATTTGACAAGTTTTATAGTTTCTAGCATATGTGTGAGCGTCCCTGAACAAGGTAGGTCAATAATATATAGCTCTTAGTATTTTATGTGCATTGGTGTTTCTTGTGAAATTTCCACCTGTGGGACCATCATGGAGATCCTTTAGAACTTTGTCTGCATGTTCACGTTTGAGACATCTTAAAAGTACCCCATCATAAGTAACATGGAAGAGCACCGAATTTACGAGGCAATAATGTGTGGAATTTAACCTGAGGGCTCTCCTTTCCCTAGGGTTTAGGTTTTCTAGGCAAGTCCCATGATGTAGGAGATAATTCAGTTTCTCGTACCAAGACTCTCTCCTTGGGGAGACGTATGAATCTTCACCACACCATAATGACAATTCATTCTCCCATCTGGGGTCTTCATTTACTTGGTCCTAGGCTTCAGCTGCCAGTTTGCATAACCCTTCTCTCTTAACCAGTTTAGTAGGTTTTATATCTAGATCAAATTCTTGGACCACTGCCATCCAATTTCCTCTTCTTTCCCCCATCTCTTGTTGAGAGAATAGGGATGAGACTGCAGGGCGAGGAATGATTACTTTGGTATGGTTCTTAAGGATGTAAGACCTGAAGTGTTTCACTTCTTTGTATACAACATAAGTCTTCTTGTCTATATCATGGTAATTCAGTTCGGCCCCTTGGAGATTAGTGCTCATGAATGATATCGGGGCCTCATTGCTGTGATCATCCTTCTAAGTCAATACTGCAACTAACGATTGGTCGGAGGTGAAAGTATAGAGGAATAAATCTTTTCTAAAGTCCGGACTTCGCAACACTAGGGATTGAGATATTGTAGTCTTAATATCGTTGAAAGAACGTTTCCATTCATCATCCTATTTGAATTCAACATCTTTACGAATCATCTTTTGTAAGGGTTTGATCGTTTCACCGAAATCGAGGGTGAATTTCCTCACAAAATTGATTTTCCCAAAGAATAATTGCATAGACTTTTTGTTGTGGGGTAATGGAAGCTGAGCTATAGCCCTAATATATTCTGGGTCTATGAAAATTCCTACTTGATATATAGCATGGCCTAACAAATTACCTTCCTCGACACCAACAATAGTTTTCTTAGGGTTTAAGGATATACCATATTTCCTACACCTTTCAAAAATCTGGGTTAAATGTTGGATGTGATGTTCTTTGTTCTCTGAATACACATTCACTTCATCCAAAAAGACAACTACACATTTGTTGATTAGTCCTCGAAAATCTACATCCATGGCCCTCTAGAAGGTTTCCCCAACATTTATTAACCCAAAGGGAATACGTTTATAAGCGAAGGTTCCCCACTTGGTTCGGAAGGTAGTTTTCAAGTGGTCTTCTTTTGAAACGAGAACCTAGTTGTAACCTAAGAAACCATCTAGTAGGGAGAAAATCTCAAAGCTTGACATAGTCTGCAAAAGTTGCTCCATCGGTGGAATTGGGTAGTTGTCTTTTTCTGAAGCTCTGTTGAGGTTTCTGAAATCTATGCATAGGAGGATCTCCCCAGACTTTTTCCTCATAGGAACCAAATTTTCTACCCATTTAGAGTGTCTAACTTGGAAAATGATCTTGGAATCTAGTAGTTTCTTTAAATCCTGACACATGAGAGGATCCAGGGATGGGTGGTATTTCTAGAGTTTCTATTGGAAGGGTTTCACTTCAGGTTTTAATGGGATAGTGTGTTGAATGATACGAGTATCATAAGTTTTCAGATCTCGGTAGGACCATGAAAAAAGATCTTGATATTGTCTGAAAAGTTTGAGATACACCTTCCTTTCCTCTTTAGATATTGTCTTGCCGAGATTTATATTTTTGGGGTTTTCCCGAGTTCCTAAATTTATAGTTTCGTGCATGGGACAAGAACTCTCTGTCTTCGCGTTCTTTGATCTTTTAAATCTTTCCCTTAAGTCAAAAATGTTTTCTAAATTGGCTATTCCCTCCAGTGTCATGTGATACCTTGGTTTGTTAGTCGGTTGATTTGTCTGAGGATCGGTTTCTGCTAATTTCTCCTGGAATACTTCATCATCAATATCCAAGTCTTTAAAATTATCTTGATTGGTCATAAAGTTTATGATATGTTCGTCTCCTTCAAGGACATTCCAATTAGAAATATTGTTGGGCACTGACGGTTTATAGAGTAGTTCCACAGTGAACCGGGAGGCTTCATAATCTTGTAGAGGTGATATCCTTGAGGTAGTGGTGGCGAGAGAATCAACAAGAATGTTCTTTGTTCTTGGGATTGCTCTAATGTTGAATCCTTCAAAATGCTCTATTATCCTGTGCACTTCCTGTTGGTAATTCCTTAGGTGTGGAGAGTTGCAATGTATAGTGTTCCTTACTTGTCTAATGATGATTTCAGAATCTCCAAAAACCTTCAATACTTTAACGTTTAAGTCCATGGCTTTCTTTATCCCTTGAACTAGAGATTTATACTTAGCGGTGTTGTTTGTGCATTCAAATTCTAGTCTACAGGATAGGAAATGTCATTTAGCCTTTGGATCAATGAGGATGCACCATGCCCTTGATCCTTCCTATTATTTAAAACCATCAAAGTATAAGGTCCAAACTTGTGGGGTTTTCCTATCAACTTTCTTTTTCTTGTCACTTTCCTCCTCTCCTCTTGTTTGTTCCTTGATTTCTAACATAGGTTATCAAAAGAAGAGGGTTTCCTCTACCGCCGTCGACAATTTCTGTTGAAAAATCATTTTGGAGTTTTGAGGAAGAGGGACATCACATGAGAGGGGGGATAAATTCCCAAAATTGGAGTCATAGGATTAATTACCCAGCATGGGGAAATCTGTCGATGAGGGTTCATTGAGGGTTTCTAAGTCAGTGACAATATGTTTTAGATATCTTTCCATATCGATCTTGATCATATTTTTGTGTCCCTTTAATGGAAGCCAAAGGTGAGCCGAGTTTTCACTAAAGTATCTATTTATCTTCTCAGACCAATCTCGACTTAATAACAATCCATAAGCTTCTAGGATATCTACTACAATGATTTCAATTACTTGCACAAATTTAGGGTGTGTCTCTATTCTGATCATTACATCTTTGAGTTCTCCCTTGACCTTCTCCTGGGTTATGTCTAGATGTATCACATGTTTATCTCTTTTGAGAAGGAATGCATTTAATTTTTTGAAAATATATAATGGAATAACATTAGAGGATGCTCCTGAGTTAACCAAACAATTATGGAGGTTTCTGTTGAAGATTTCAAACATCAAAAGGAACGGTGGGACAAAAGGTTTTCCCTTCTTATCCCCATAAGAGGTGTTCACAATTGATTTATCTCTTAGATATATGGGAGTTAGATTTCCTCCTTAGTTAGTGATTGTCACAGGATTTTCTACTGATTTCAATGCTTGTAACAGAAAGTCCTTCTGCTGAGGGATCCTACATATATCCATGACCAATATATTTTCTTTCAACTTTTTCAAGTCTTTTACTATGTTGTAGTCTAGCTTTGGAGATTCTCATGTATGGATGTTTATATAGTTTCTTTGGGGAGAAAAAGGTTCTTTCGGGTGATTGGGAGCTGGTTTTCCTCCTGAAGTTTGGGTTGTATTAAGGTTGTTTGAGATAGGTTGACCCCTACTCCATGTTTGCACAACCAAGACTTTAGTGGGTGGTTCTTGAGCCTCAAATAGGTCATCGAAAGGCATAGGTAGGTCAGGGTCCCATATCAACATGGTAGTTTCTTCTGGTGGATTAACTTCTTCTTGATCGACAATATTCATAACTGAGTCACTGGGTTGTTCTGTTATGGAAACTTCATCTAGAAACTGAGTGGCCGTCAAATTCATGGCATGCATCCATTGAGGGTAGTCTCTTTTAGAGTGTTTATCTTGATGGTAGGTACGGAAAGAGTTAGATTCTACATTTCCCAGATAAATGTTTAATTTGGCTAGGGGAGGTTCAAATTCTTTGAAAGGAAGATTTTTTTTAAAGAAGGTTTTATAGGGCCTCTGGCCTTGTTTTTCCTCCCCTACACTTCTCTTCATGTCTATGATTTCATTTGACAACTTCTTGACCATGCGTTGTAGGTCTTCTATGTCTCCCCTTTTCAAGTCAATAGGAGTCCTCTCCTAGGAGGAGGATGAAATTATTTCTTAACTTAAGAGACATGGCCTTATTTGCATCCTTTCATTTGAAACTCTATCATTTTGGCTTCTTCAAAATTCTCAGCTAAGTTTGGTTTGGAAGACCTTTTCACAAACATGGAAATAGAAGATGGGAGAGAATTAGCGTATACTTCGATTTGAAACTCCTGAGTAGGTTTATCTCCAAGTTGGAATTTGTTTACGATAGTGGTAAATATTTGATTGAATTCTTTAACCTTCTCCTTTGAACTCATGGTGTCAGCAAACAACTTAGCCATCAAAGATCCTGTAGTGGTTTCTTCTACAAATTTATCCAAAAAATCCTTTTGAAACTTCGTCCAACTAGTTATGGATCCTACAAGAAAGTTAAAATACCATGTGGAGGACGAGTTCTCAAAAGTGTAGGGCAATAGCCCGCGTACTACATCTTCATGTTGGACATTCATCAGTCTGATAGCTAGTATGAATGTTTTTATATGGTCTTCATGCAATCCTGAGGTTTCAGGGTCAAATTTAGGGAGTAACTTCTCTGGATGTCAGGGAAGGTTATGTACTTGTCCAGGGATGGCCAAAGCATATCTGGCCAACCAAGGTTTGTTATTCTGAGGTGGGTTTCCCCTTTCTTCATTATGGTCATTTTTATCTTCCATGACTTCAGATCCCGAAATTGAGTGTTCAGAGTTAAACCCTTCCTCTTCCGAAAAATTGTCGGGCTTAGAGAAGTTGTCGGCTGGTGTTTTAGGAATCAGATTAAGAGGATGTTTGATTTTAGTGAGAGCGAAATCTATCAGGTCCTCTACTATGTGAAAAAAAACCTAGTTGGGGTACTCAACCACTGGTCTACTTATTTGTTTTTTTCAAGGAAGTAACAGAGATAAGGGCAATGCACAGATCTGTTGGGCGTAAGCTCTTGTGATTCTTCTGAATTGGCTCAAGAGGTTCTAAATTGGCTCAATTCCTCTTGAGGAAGAGAGTAAGGTATATCAGGGAACATATGTTCTTCCTCGTGCTGGGGTGAGTTACTCATTTCAGGAGTACTCAGTGTGTGTGGGATGTCTTGGGAATGACTATCCATGCATGTGGGATTTTTTGAATGTACAGGATGTGTGAAATATTTTGTAAAAAATATTGTCAGCCATTCATTCTTCAAGCCCTCCTTCTAGCACAAATTTTGTTGAGGGTTCCTAAATCCCTTTAACTCAACATCAAGAACCAAACCTGCCACGAAATCCCAATTAGACTCTGCAATGTTAAAGAGTGGAATGGTTCTCTAGATCTCAGGATCTGACCAATTAATCGATGGGATTTACATTTTCTAGCAAAAGCTCCTCCTTCAGTTCAGAATTTCACTTTTGTATTTTCTCTTATAGGTGGGACCGACACAAGATAAGAGCTTGTATAAACCAATTAGGTAACAAAATGGGAAAACTTAACTATTGGAGAAGGCTGAGCTCGGGATAACCCTTTCACTCTATCATGCAGACAATGATTCTCCACCACAAGCCTAGTACTAATACATTAACTTGCTGGTGTTCCAATTATCAACTGAGATACAATTTATCATAAGAAAACATGTGTGCGATAAATGATGGAAAGAAAAATAGTTTCCTTAACTCTAATCATTAATAACATATTAACAGACCGATTTAATTTTCATCATTAAAGACAAGAACTATAAAAACATTGAATCAGATAACTTATCAATAGATTTAGAAGCTCTTACTTGTTACAACATCCATTCATGAGATGAAATAAAAAATAGTTCTTCTTCACATCCAATCATACACACTTTTGATAAAAAAACACAAACTTGTCTCTAGTGCTAAACATGACTTCTCAATTAAGGCAGATCTGAAATAATTCTTTACAAATCCACAAAATGAGGGTCTTTGCAACAACCATCGACCCTTTGCTAATAGGTCGATCCTCGTATTTATAACATACTATTAACTAAAAATAACTATTAAAGTGTGTCTAAGTAAAAAAAACTCGCCACATGACTCTTTCTTCTATTAGTCTTCAAAGAGTAATCAAATGATCTCACTTGAGTGGATGAATCTTCTGGTACTCCGACCATTTGATGAAGAGATCCTTGCATGTGTTACCATACAAGAATCTATGTTGTTCCATTGGGGCTGAAATGATCTCTCTTATCTCTACTGCCCGTGCCTGATACTTGACTATTCTGGCACTTAACTGCTGCAACATGGCTCAAGCCTTGATTGGGTGCTCCATGAACTGTTGCACCTGTCCTGGTGCCATGTCTACCACCTTTTCTACTTCCGCAACCCATGATGAATCTTGTTCAGCATGTGATTTGACTATGTTGTGTAAGTCGACAAAGTCATTGGTTGTGATGAATTTGGGGACGCTGATGTCTCTCATTTCCTAGTTGATCTTGGTCCAACTCTTCTCGCACTCAGCCCATTTCTCTTGTATTTCCCAACATGGTTCCTGAGCCATTTTTACCCAATATTCGACCAATTTTCTTATGTGGTCGATGCTGCTTTCCCTTAGCACCTAGATGTCGTGCTCTTTGGAGTCTTGGCCCTATTGCACTACACTAATATAATCAATCCTTTCCATGGTTTGGTGTAATTTCTCACACCACCTCTCCATATCCTTTCTCGTTTCCAGTTCGATGAGGGTGTTTTCTTGAAGCTTGACTATCCTTGCAGTAAATAAGTGTCGTTCATCTGTAAATTTGTTGTAGGCCTCCTAGAATTTGCTCCTCAGGAAGTCCGTGGCCTGTGTGGTGTCCTGGTAATATTTCTCCAAGTGGTGCAAATGTTACAATTCCTTCAGAGTAGTAGCCAACTCCTCTTCATCCCTTTTCACTCTATCCAGGGTGGCATCTGTGATTGCCATCCCTATGTTGATAAGTTCAGATGTCTTGGCATGATCTGTATTGATCAGTTTTTCCTCCGTGGTCATGAGGATGGAGTGATCTAGAGTAATCCTAATCTTCTTGGTGGTTCTCTGCATGATATATTTCCTTTTCCAGTCATAGGCGTTGGCATGTATGTCAGCAAATTCATCCATGGGTTTGGGGATTTGCTGATCTCCTCAGGTGAACATATTTCCCAAGCTCCTGATGGTGTATATTTGTTCAGGACTGGCTTCTTGAACCTCCTCCATGTGTCCTGAAGGTATGACCTTTGTTTTTTTCTCATCAGGAGGTTGATTACTGGATGAAATTGAAGCATCGGGGGTAGGCTCGGTACTTACTTGATAATCGACTGTTGAGATGTCGATTTCCTGTTTAGGAGCTTCTTTGTTTTGTTCGCCCGACCCTGGCTCTTCCGTCGGACTGTCCTTTTGAGCTTTCGGTGTCTCGAGTAGTTCAGTGTGTAAGAAACTTTCGACCTCCTGGTCATTCTATGAAGGGCTATGAATTTGAGCATTGAGAGCTGGGGAAGATGAATTGTCGGGCTCGTTTTCCTCTATGATCTGTATAGGAGTCACCAAGGATACCTCCAGACTTTCTTCATCATCATAGATGTTTATCAATTCAAGGAGGGTGTTTGGTGCACTTGTTCTCCCTGATGTTCCTACTATCTTCAGCTGAGCTAAAACATCCCCCGGTGATCCAGCCTATGGCGTTGTAATTTTATGGTTATCCAACCCAATGATTTCATCAATTTATATTAGCTCAGGGCCGCTTGGACCTACTCGACATTCGTATGTGTTGTTGGAAGGGACCCCTATCATTCCTATGAGTTCTGGGTCATATTGAAACTGATCAATTACTCATGACACCTATTCTATCATGAGAAATCCCCTTTTATGTGCGTCCTGTGTCATAGGGAATCCTCTAACCTGCACCAGGGCCACTAGGGGAACCTATTTTCCTTCCGTCGCTCTGATTTCTTCTTTGGCTCTGAGGGCCTCATGAGTCGATTTATCTATGTTTGTCACCTGTTCATCCAGGATCATGGCCTTGAACCTGGTCATTTTTGGGTCAACCATCCTTGCTACCACCTCATCTTAGTCCTGGGCATTTTCCGTGAAGACTTCATCTTCAAATTTTTCCTGGGCATACGACCAACAGGATGACACTTGTGAAGCGTGTTGCAAGACTAGGCCCTTTGGATCATGCTTGTGGAATCATCCTGTCTGGAACCTAAACTTGAGCTATCTTAGCCCCTCTTGTTTGTCTTGAGATGTATCTTTGACCAAGTAGAAACCTACATGGAAACCATAGGAAATGAACGCTTTCTTGTTGTCCTTGACTAGGGTGGTGTTGTAGCCTTGCAAAATTATTTGATATCATATTTCACCCACTATGATCTGATCCGGGACATGCGCTGGTAGAATATGTGATGCTCAGGTGGCCCCAAACACCCTGATGTATGTGTTGCGCTCGTCCAAGTACCAGTGGCCTAATTTGGAAATCATTTTCTTGGCCGCAACCGATAGTCTCTAGCCTTCCTTATTAAAGAGAATGAAATAAATTCATGCGATGAATTTATCGTAGATGAGGGAGTAAGACCTTTTATACCTGGTATCTGATAGAACACTGAAATAAATGTGAACCGAGAGCTCTGCGACATGCCAACTCAGTTTCATGTATGTGAAGATGTTTCTGGTGCACATGACATCAAGAAAATATGAAGCCATGTAGAAAAATGGTGTCGCTCCTTCCTTCAACGTCTGATCCTATTGTATACATATGCTCAATTGTTTAGAAATGATCTCTCCCAAGTTGAAACCTCTCTTAGTGATCACCACTGTGTAAGCCAAAGACATCCAAGCCTATGAAAATATGGAGCATTCCTTCTCTCCATATAATCGACAGATGAGAGCCATCAGATAGATGTATGGCTCCCTTAAGTTGTTTGTATGGTACCATCCAATGCTCTGGTTGGTGTATTTCTTGTCTTCCCTCCACCATGAGTCCATCACCTGGCTGGTGTCATGGCGCTCATAGAACTTCACGACAAAATATGTGTTTAGCCACTCCTCAGGATCTCTAAGCTTGTAGTACTTTTGAACTTCCACCGACAAGAACACTTCGACACACCCACCATTTTCATTGTTGATCAAACATTTTTGTGTGTCTATGTGGTCGATGAGCCACTTCAGGAGTTGAATACAGGGAAAAAAAAATGTTCTAATCGCCACCATATGAAGGTACAACTGTCGGATGTTCGGGAACAATTCATCGTCGAGTGCTCTCACATCTGGATCATTGGGTGGGACATATTATGGGTATTCCTCCTGACTGATATTTTTAAAGAGTTCTCCCTAATGTGGGAGTACCATCTTGGAACCCATGCTGGACTCTATATCTCCAAAGACTGGAGGCTAGATAAAAACCTTCTTCATTGTTGTTTTGATGATAGGTTTCGTCCTCAGAGTGTATTCTAATTGCCTTGTGGCCCATGGAGAAGAGCCTTCGCCTACCTTTGGTTCTTTCAGCATCGGTGCCCTCGATGATCGTCTGGTGGTTGGCTTTCTTAGAGGCATTGTTCCTGCAACTTACAATAAAATTTTAGAGACTATGTAAAGAACAAAACTAGATAAAAAATATATGAACTGTAACCATGTAAAATTCACAGACTTGGATACATACCTATAAAGCTTGCTAAAAATGGTTATTTTGATACTCACGGGATCTCTACAACCTTCAAATTACTCATCTTGATTCTTCGGATGATTTGAATCTCGTTGCATGCAGAATGATTTCATTTACAATGAATCAAGAGAATTTAAACTAGGGAAGAACTTACTGCGTCGCATCAACCATTCAATTCAAGAGATGAGTGAAATTTAAACAAATCTGCCACCGAATCTTTGCAACTTAAATTCATTGTGGGTTGATGGTGGAGGCACGGGGGTGATGTGGTCTATCGGTGATTTTAAATGACTGTTTTGATTGGCACACGATGTATCAACTAATGCACGATTTGGTATTAACTAGCCCCTTAAATGCACAAAATCCGATCGTATATAGCACTAAAACATCCCATCGTGTTGCTCTCTTAGTGGGTGGATCGGGGATCATGGATGTGGTATGAATATTTTCATTGATGTCCTTCTGCAAAATCTATGACGCCGATCAATATTATACAATGCTATCATGGAAAAGTTTACTCGGAGGTGTGACTCGGACATGGGAACCCAGAATGACTCGGGGTAAAACTAGACCATAGGGTTCTGCAATCTGGTAAAGACACATGGCGTTGAAGACTGACGACCTAATTCATGTGTATTAATCAGAGTTGGGAATTTCCTTAAGTTATTCTTTCTAAAACAAACCTTAGCTTGTCGATGCCGAAAATGTGTCCTTAGCTTGATAAACCTATCAAGTTATTTCTTTGGATTAGCTTCCTCGAAAAAGTCCCGATGCTAAAAATGCATCGGGGATCGGTGATTGGGTGTACTATTTAGCATGGTCAGAATGTTTGTTGTGACCCTTTTAGGTTTTCTCTGATTCCTATAAGCGCATCGGGTATCGGATATCAATGATATATTTTCCTTGTTTGTTAATGTCTATTCCCCTCATCTTTTACCGATGCTTAAGGGGAATTGACAATCGACAATATCCTTATGCAAGACTTTGGCACAAACAAAAAATTCCTTTTGTCAATGCCGATGGAGATTGACACTCAGTGACTGTGGTTTCCCGAGTGGTCCTTTTCCTTCTTTGAATTCCTTTTGATGCTGAATCAGAGCATGTCAGGTGAAATGTTTTGGCTATTGATTATTTATTCAGGTTGTTCGTGCTCGAATCGTCGCCGGGTGAGAAAAAATGGGAGCACTAGCATGCCCTGTTGGGCTCAGCATGGCAGAAAAGGATGAGCTGTGGAGCAAAAAGGGTTAACAGAAAACAAAATTTAAATACAAACTAACTAATAGCTGAAAGAAAATAACAATTTGAAAATAAACAAAAAATGTCAGATATGGGACAAGGGAGTCATCAATGGTTTCAAGACTTGATATATTAGCGAAACCAGAGCACACACTGAAGACAGAGATAGGGGTTCCCTCTCCCTCCAGCGGAAGGTCCTTCGGTGGCCTCAACACAATGCTTTCCTTACAAAATGAACAGAATAGAAATGAGTGGCGAGAGAACTCTGGATTACACAGCTGATGGACTGGTTATCAAAGGCTAGGCTCTGATTCATCTGGACAGCGTAACTCTGCTTTGAATTCACTGCTAAAACAATGAGTCTTCACGTCTATTTATAGCATTTTCCAGGCGGTCACGTAACCAGCTTCCGGTGTAAACATGGACCTGTTTAGGGTTCACTTAAGTCATTTAATTCGCCGAATTTGCAGAGCCGACCCTGATCTGAAGGTCAAATCATCTTGGGGGCCGGTCCATTGACGGTCGGGAGGCCGACTTAAGCAATTAATGTGCCGTATTAGCAAATGCGCGGCTTTTTGTGTTGACAGGCGCGCGTCGAAGCGCATATGCACGGGAAACACATTTTTGTCCCGCGCATATGCGCGCGCACCAAGCTGCTGTAAAGTGCCCTTCAATTTTTGGTTACTTTGTATAGATTTTGACCCTTCTAGAATGCTCTGAACTTAATTCAGTGCCATGAATGACTTCATTGCTATTTTGATGATGTGGAGTTCTTGTCGCCATGTGCAGACGAAATTTCAGTGGTAACAGATGCCCCCTGATGGATGAGGTTAGGAGCAAACGTATAGCCGAAATCCGTCAATGTTTCTTCTACTGAGACTGCTGTTGTAAGGAAAAGCGATAGTGGGACTCTTCAGAATGATCCGTTGGAGGAAAAAGGAACTGGTATCTCGACCTTCTGAGAGACGTGTGTGAAAAAATATACAACTGTGTACAAACGAGGCGGGCATGCCCCATGCTCGTGTGGTGTAACTCTGAAAAAATATGACGGAAGTGTTGGTGTAGACAACTGCAGCGCCCTCGGGGGCGGTAATGATAAAGGAAGAAGACAATTCTGCAACTGAACATACTCTGAATAATAGGCAATGATCGCTGTAACAAGCAGCGACGATGATGTGGGCATTGATGGCCCTACCAAGTTCAGAGGTCTTCGGCAAATGACAAAAGGAACTGCAATAGTCGCAAAGTAAGACCCACCATAACATGAGAGAGTGTTGGCGTCGAATGTTAAGGGGGCCAACGACAGCAGGGAGCACTGTTGTTTCCCCCTGTGCCGTACGAGATCTCTCATTAATAGAGAATGAGAATCAAGATACTGTCTCCCTTCTGGAAAAGTGTGTTGATGTCGACAAAAGGGGGACGCGACTTCCAGAAGCAAAAAGGTGCTCCGTGGAATCTACTGAGGTGATAAAGTGGCAGAGGTACATGGACGAAGTCAAGAAGTGGGATGACTCAAGACTGCCCTTTGTTGGAGGATATATGAGAGAAACAGTGGCCGCAACCATGTAATAAGGTTGAGTGTCAGGGGGACGACAAGACCAGGGCTAAGTTGTGCCAGAGGCAGGACAAGGTGAACAAATTCAGAGGGTAGAGGTAACTGACCTGCGGGGTACTCTGAAGATATGGACGATGTCGGCAAGGGTAAATGATAAGTACTGCTCCAATCCAAGGGTGACATGGGTTGCGTATGGCTAAAAAAGAAAGTCGCCAATGGTGACGACAAAGAATGTATTGACTGAAGGTAAAGGTGTTTGTACAATAAATAATAAATAATAAATAATAAATAATTTTGGGGAAAAAACAATGTACAAATACAGAAACGGGTGCCCCAGTGTGAAATGCGTGCCCCAGGGAGGGCAGAATTGTCATGAAAAAACTGATGAAGGGTGGGGGCCCCATTGGTGAGTTTCTGTATGAGGTAGGTGAAATGAAGATAGGTTCACAGATGGGCAAACTGATGGTGGATGAAATGGTGGGTTCGTGATCCTGCGGAGGTGCAGGTAAAACAGAACGTAACCAAAAAGTGATGATTTGGGAGTCCATATGGGAAGCTAGAAAAATGAGGAGAAGAAGTATGTGGTTAATTCGCAACATGATGTAAGACTACCGGGACTCCCATCCCTAAAGGGTAATGAAAAACAACATGAGTGTCGAAAGTGCAAAAAGATGCTATGAATGGGACAACTCATGTGGGTGAGAATGCTACCGGGTTGCAGTACCGCAGATGCAAAATGGAAGTTTGGGTACTGCAGAGCCATGAATGAGGATCCTAAAGGATAATATCAGAGGGTGTGACTGAAAATGTAAGTGAAATTCGGTGGGATAGACTACATGCCAGTGCTGAATATATACCTGAAGGGATGATGTCGATGACCGATGAGCAAGTACCTGCACACATAACAACCAAATACCCAAAGTGAACAATATCTGAAGAGTATTGAAGGTATGAGCTTGTATTTGACAACTGTGACAATGCGCGTGCGTACCTGGCCATGATGTGAAAAAAAGGCGCCCCGGGGGCTTAGGATGAAAAGTGGCCCAGGGACACCATGATGTAGGCGGCGGGACGCTGATCCCGTGGCTGAAGACGGTTCGAAAAATGGACGCCGTGGGCTCCCAGAAAGTTGAGTGGAAGTTTGGAAAAAACCCTATATATAGCTATAGGGCCCATATTGCCACCTCATTTGTACTTGCTGCTACAGTGAATTCCAGAGCAGATCGAGAGGAGATTGAGCGATTCTGAGAGCACCAGGCATCCGTTTCCCGGCGTGCGAGATTCAGGTTAGTGCTCTGAACATCTTGCATAGTTATATGTTTCAAATTTTCGGGCAGGGTAGGTATAGGGGGCCGTACGGGAGGTTTAGGAGGTTATTTGATAGGGGGTGGGCCCCAATGCACGGGCGACTCAGTGGAAGGTGCGCGTGAGTGCGCGCCTATACATTGAGAATGCGTGCATGAGAGCGCACCTATGGGGTAGACAGGCGCGCATGGGTGCGCGCCTGTAGGGTAGACAAGCGCGCAAGGGTGCGCGCATGTAGGTTGAACAGGCGCGCTCTAGAGCGCGCCTGTGGGTATGACAGGTGCGCTCTCACGCGCGCCTGTAAAGTGAACAAGCGCACATGTGTGCGCGCCTGTATGGAGAACAGGCGCGCATATATGCACGCCTGTGGGGGAAAAAACCGCGCCTCGGAGGAAAGGTTTCAAGGTGAAAAAATTAGCTTATTTGATGTATTGGGTGATTGTCTAAGCTAATATGGGATTTTGGGTTGTGTGCAGGCGGCGATCAGCGAGCATGGATGTGCGATGGTGTGAGCGGGAATGGGAGCCACTGCGGGAGGAGGTGGCTGAGGCGAGGCCGGCAGTGCGGGCATCTTTAGCAGCCAGTGGGTTGCTAAAGTTTTTTGAGAGCCCTCTGATACGGGCCCAGGAGTATCTGCTCCAATTTCTGATTGAGATGTGGAGCACTGAGCAGCACTGCTTCCTTGTGCGAGGAGAGCAGGTCGCCTTCACTGCAGTGGAGGACATCTATTTTTTGACTGGGCTCCCCTTTCGGGGAACACCGTTGCCGGCAGTGCCTGTGCTGCCGAGGGACACTGATCTGGAGGAGGTCGTCGAGCGATACTGCTCAGGCGAGCACTATATGACTGGGTCATCGGTGCGCATCAGGGCGATAGATGCTATGTTGCATCGTTGCGTAGCAACGATGATAGTACGGGTGTACGGGACCCGAGCGCCTCACCGGATTAGTGGTAGCGAGCTGTTGTTGATGGAGAGGGTGGTGGTGGGCCGTGAGCGGTTTGCCTGGGGTCTGATGCTCCATGCGCAAATGATTGTGCAACTAGACCGGTGTCGGTCTACAGGCCAGGGGGAGTTTGCTTTTGGCTCCATCCTGGTGACCTTTTTCTTAGAGAGGGTGCCGGCGTTGCGGCCGAGGGTGGTACTGGAGGTACCAGGGGTACGAGACCCACGCTTGAGGCCGTGGTCCGAGATTTTGGTTCGCCACGGTGGTGGCGAAGGTGGCCATTACTTCACAGAGGAGGCAGCGCTGATATGACGACAGATGCCGCAGGTTATACTCCGGTTCCCCTATGCGGGGGTGGACTTCCGGGGGGACCCGGATATGGTACTACCTCCGGGGGAGGTGTTTGACCACAGAGGTGCGTTGTTATTTTTGTGATTTTATGTTTGTGATTTTGATATACCAGTTCATATATTTGATGTATAGATACTGATACTATCTGCTGTTGTTTGTTTGGTGCATGTGCAGATGTGGCACCTCGCGGGCGTGAGGTGGAGGTGGTCAGAGCGCCCGCTCCGCGAGAGCAGGAGAGACCGCCGCATGCAGGGAGGCGGCCGAGGGATGAGGCTGCTGAGGGGCCAGCAGGGCCCGAGAGACCAGCGCAGAGGCACCGTTGGGATGACCTTGGTGCGGGGTCATCTCATTCTCCTCCGGCGGTAGCCAGAGATGATGATGATCTAGTTCGTTCGTTTGAGACGGTGTTTCGCGACGTGCCTGAGGGCATGTGGACCCAGATCCAGGACGAGGAGTTCCTGGAGCAGTGCATCGGGTTACCGCCACTGTGGCGGTCTATCATGCGGCGAGTAGATGTGCTCGCTGCGATGACGAGTGGATGCCTGCCGCCTGGGCAGGGTGATCCTGCGGATGTTCCACCACCACCGCCTGGGGCAGGTGGGGGTGGGCCACCACCGCCTCCTGAGGGAGGGGCAGCTGGGGGTGCCTTAGAGGCCCCCTGATTGTATGATGTATTTTTGGATATCTTTTTGATTCTATAGGCTGGTGAGCCGATTTTGTGTACCGAGATGCGGCACGGGCCGGTGGGCCGATGTATTTTTTGTTGTAAACATTTGTATCGATATATATATGAGTAGACATATTTTGAGATCCAAATATGTTACATGTGTTTTTTATTTTTTATGATGATGATGTCTATGTTTCCTATATGCTTTGACAGGATGTATGAGATGCTTATGTCTGTGTATTTTGATGTGATATATGCCAGTCTAGCACCATGTTAGCTATGTTATCTGTTGTTTGATTCAATTCTCTTGGAATATGTGTAAATGTAATGGAATCAAAATGTCGAGATAA
>ML781026.1:1478246-1528674 GCA_009831015.1 Picea engelmannii | reverse complement strand
TAATCCTCCTAAGTGCCTATGTTTGACTATCCCCTTTATAAGTTGAGGGGTCTAAGTGGTGCAATGTTTAGAGCATGCATACATCATTGTTGAAAAAGGAAAACTGACTTTCCCCACATCAAAACCTTACAATGAAAAATTTTGGTCAAATGCGCGGCTGTTAACATGGACAGGTGCGCGTGTACGCGCGGACTGTATCAAAAAACCAGAGCGCATGCGCGCGTCTGTGGGGTGCGATACCCGCGCGTTTGATAAAAAACACTGGTTCTCTCGATTCTGCTGTGAATCGACCGGGTAACAGGTCGGCGAAAGCTGGTTTGAATCCCTGCAAGTTAAAAACGATAAAAGGAAAGCGAATTGAACCCAATTGAAAGAGGATTTAATACCTTAACTCCCCAGTGAAGTCTCTAGTCTGTTCGTGCTCGAATCGTCGTCGGGTGAGCAAAAATGGGAGCACTATCATGCCCTGTTGGGCTCAACAAGGTAGAACAGGATGAGTTGTGGAGCAAAAAGGGTTAACAGAAAACAAAATTTAAATACAACCTAACTAATAGCTGAAAGCAAATAACAATTCGAAAATAAACAAAAAACGTCAGATATGGGACAAGGGAGTCATCAATGGTTTCAAGACTTGATCTATTAGCGAAACCAGAGCACACAATGAAGACAGAGATAGGGGTTCCCTCTCCCTCCAGCGGAAGGTCCTTCGGTGGCCTCAACACAATGCTTTCCTTACAAAATGAACAGAATAGAAATGAGTGGCGAGAGAACTCTGGATTACACAGCTGATGGACTGGTTATCAAAGGCTAGGCTCTGATTCATCTGGATAGCGTAACTCTGCTTTGAATTCTCTGCTGAAACAATGAGTCTTCACGTCTATTTATAGCATTTTCCAGGCGGTCACGTAACCAGCTTCCGGTGTAAACACGGACCTGTTTAGGGTTCACTTAAGTCATTTAATTCGCCGAATTTGCAGAGCCGACCCTGATCTGAAGGTCAAATCATCTTGGGGGCCAGTCCATTGGCGGTCGGGAGGACGACTTAAGAAATTAATGCGCCGTATTAGAAAATGCGCGACTTTTTGTGTTGACAGGCGCGCGTCGAAGCACATATGCACGAGAAACACATTTTTGTCCCGTGCATATGCGCGCGCACCAAGCTGCTGTAAAGTGCCCTTCAATTTTTGGTTACTTTGTATAGTTTTTGACCCTTCTGGAATGCTATGAACTTAATTCAGTGCCATGAATGACTTCATTGCTGTTTTGATGATGTGGAGTTCTTGTCGCCATGTGCAGACGAAATTTCAGTGGTAACACAGGTCTTAAGGACTTTTACGTCATGGGGTTTCATAAGTTTCAAACAAGCCTGAATAGTTGATGAGATTCATGATAATAAGCAAAGACAAAACATTTCTCAAAATGAATTCAAATTAGACAGTATAAAGATCAAGTGGTACCCAAAAAGTAAAAAAATGACATAGGATTTTTAGGGTGTGTTGAGTGCTCAACAAGTCTAAGGAATTCCTCGGGCAATTATTGTTTGGGAGATCTCAACAATGCTACTAAAGAAGTGCTACAGGAAGGGATGCCAAATATTTGCATCTCATATGGAGGAAGCACCTAAGGATAAGGTACCAAATATTGAGGATCATGCAGTCCTGAAAGAGTTTGAGGATGTTTCCAAGAATATACCAGGACTATCCCTAAAGAGAGATATGATTTTTCTATAAATCTGATGCCTGGAGCAACTCCAGTATCGAAGACTCCCTACAGGATGAGTACACTAGAGCTGAAGGAACTGCAAATGCAGCTTGAATAACTTTTGAAGAAGGGGTATATATGTCCAAGTGTGTCAACATGGGTTGCCCCAAATTTATTTGTGAAGAAGAAGGATGGGACATTGAGGCCGTGTATTGATTTCAGGAAGTTAAACAAAGTAACTATAAAGAACAAGTATCCTTTGCCCAGGATTGATGATCTCTTTGATCAATTAAAGGATGCAAGGATATTTTCAAATATTGATATTAGGTTAGGATACCATCAAATAAGGATCAGAGATGAAGACATCAATAATACTACCTTCAAGACAAGGTACGATCATCATGAGTTCACAGTGGTGCCATTTGGGTTATCAAACACAATAGATGTTTTCATGTGCTTAATGAATGGTGTCTTCCGGGAATACTTAGACAAGTTTGTCATTGTCTTTTTGGATGACATCCTTGTATACTCCAAGTCAGAAGAAGAGCATGAGCATCACTTGAGGATGGTTTTACACGTGTTAAGAGAGCATCAACTATATGCCAAATTGAGAAACTGTTCATTTTATCAGAACCAAATTCACTATTTGGGGCATATCATATCCAAAGAAGGGATAGCCGTGGACCTCGAAAAGATTGAAGCTATTAGAGGGTGGACAACACCTAATAATTTTATAGAAGTAATATCCTTCATGGGTGTAGTTGGCTACTACAGAAGATTCATTGCATTATTTTCGAGTATTTCTCACCCAATCACTTCCTTGCAAAGGAAGGGGTTAAAGTTTCAATGGAAACATAATGTGAGAGGAGCTTCCAACAACTGAAGTAGTTGTTAACCAGTTCTCCAATTCCAAGAATTGTAGATCCTAATGAGGATTTCATGGTTTTCACATTTGCATGTAAATAAGGACTTGGTGGATTCCTCAGTCAGAAAAAATTTGTGGTATGTTTTGAATCCAAAAAATTGAAAGAGCATGAAAGGATCTATGCCACTCATTATTTGGAGTTGGAAGCCATAGTCCATGTCTTAAAGAAATGGAGGCACTATCTCATAGGAAAAATATTTGAGCTGAGGACAAACCATAATGGTCTAAAATATTTGTTTGATCAACCAACTTTAAATTCCAGGTAGAGTAGATGGTTGGAATTCCTATCTGAGTATGACATTGATGTCAAGAACATCAAAGGAAAAGAGAAAAAAAGTGGTTGATGCACTCAATAGGAGAGTGCATGAACTTCATTCTATAGCCATTATCATGTATCAAACAGATCTTAAAGGAAAAATTTCTGAGGCTGCAAAAGCATATTTGCAATACATGGAGATGGTAGAAAAATTACAACACGGTAAAATGCAGTAGAAGGTTGAATATTATAAATTGTGAAATGATGAAATTATCCTATATAGGAACAAGATTTATGTACCCAATTCTCACGAATTGAGAAGTATGATCTTGAAAGAGATGCATAATGTACCTTATGATGGACACCCAAGATATCAGAAAACCATTGCATATGTCAAGAGTCAATACTATTGGCCATGCATGAAGAGGGAAATTGATGAGTACAATGCTAAATGTCTGGAGTGTCAAAAGGTCAAGGCTAAGCATAGACACCCAATTGGGTTGCTGGAGCCATTGCCCATTCCTGAGTGGAAATGGGAAGTGGTGTCAATGGATTTCATCACCAAATTTCCAAGAACAAACAAGAAACATGATTCCATCATGGTGGTGGTGGACAAGCTTACTAAAGTGTTGGCAGCCAACAATTCTGTCAAATTTTATCATAATAAAAAGTCATCACCAAGGGATAAAATTTTTCTGTAGCTTCCTCCTCCTTATACTTACAAACGTTTCTGTCTTTTGGTTTTGAGGAGATTCATTGGCCTAGTTGAGTATAAGAGTTTTTCATTTTTAAATCTATCGTTTGTTTTGTTTAACTTCATGACTAAAAGCATGCAATTAGAACAAAATTATGGTTTGGGTAATCATTTTACAGTTTGTGATTTCTTTGTTTCTTTTTCTAAAGAGATTGCACTTAAAGGGCATCTGTATGTTTATAAATATTAAAGTTTGTAAGATAATTGATTAATCCATTACCATTGATTTATTCACGTTGGGAGATGTAATTGAGTCTCATCTATGGTTGATTATATGATTGTTACATTTGATATGTTTAATTGCACAGAACCTTGGGTTAAAATTTGAAATATGCATCTTTCTCTTACCATTCGTATCACAATCCTATCACCCTGGTACATGACTAACGCACTTACAATTCCACATCATCCTATTGTCCTACATAATTCAGAATCACATTCATTATTCGAGTAGGTAAGTGGTAATGGTTTGGGTTTAGTGTTCATTGCACAGAGTGGTTTATAAGCCTTCCTGTCCTCTGGTTCTTAGCCACTCAAACCTCAAATTGCCAAGTGTGATAGCCTCTCGAGTCCTTAGGCACCATACCTATTTTGATTTTACATACCTCTTCCTACTTCTTGTGTATTGGAAATATAAGCCTACCTCTCATTGCCTTTACTGTGTCTATGTGATAGCACCCACGGATCTTGTGGTAAGAATTGAACCGAATGGGTTGCAATCCCTCCTCACTCATGATGATGCCATAGGAAATATGGTGGCACTTGGATGGATGTTTTTATCAAACATTTTGAGGGTTATAACCTATCATTTGCATAGGATTTATCTTAGTCATTTAATGGCTCCAAAGCTAAAATTGGGGATTTGCAACTTGAAGTGACCAAGGATCCCATAGAACAAGCTACAGGACTGGCATAGGAGGGAGAACGATGGTTCAAAAATGCCAACCTCGAAAGTGTGCCCTGGAATTTTCTTATGGTCTCTAAGAAATCAAAATGATATCCAAAAGTTACACTGATTACTCTCATAAAACCCTGATGGCATGACCTGCTTCTAATTCTTATACAATTCATAACTTATGAGGGTAGGTATGGCTTAGTTTTCTTGTATCACATCCGTCTGTTGATGATTTTTCTAGGGTTCAAGTTAAATATGCCTTTCTATCTGTTTATGAGCCTCCATAAACTATCTAAACTTTATCATAAACAAAATTTTAATCCACTGTCAAGTCTTTTTCACCATGGTCTTATTCGAATTCTGCTATTGTCGCATCTAGCTAAGACTGGGGATACTTGGGAAGATTTCTTGTGTAGAAATAACTTCTCCCTACCCAAGAATACAGTAGAATCACCTCTTCATTTCAATACAAGCCCCAGTCCCTGTAACCCTAATACCGAAAATCAAGGTTTTGATCCACATGAAGATCATGCGACCACATAATGAAACTCTATTTCTATTCAGAACCCTTTGGGAAAAAAGTCACGATACGATTTCATGCCCAAAAAATTGTTAGAGGAGGTTATATATGTGTTAAAGGATATGGTTTCTTCTGGTCTTACTATTGAGCCAACTCAGGGTGTTATGAACAAATCGATTCTCAAGAAAAATCTCAAACATAAGGGACCAAGTAATTCATAATTAAGTTTTATAAACAAGATACCAGGCAGGTTAATATCTAGGAATCTGAGAAATTGCCAGCAAGATCATCTGAGCTCGATCCTAGTGATCGAGGTCGATGATCACTTGTCCGATCAATATATCAATGAATTTATTTCCAGAGAAGATGTAAGTGACTAATGCCTCGGAAATGAAACCGGTATTGAATCTATACAATATGATTTTGTTTCTGAGCTACCTCCATTCCTAATAAATCAAGAAGGCTTCGTTGGTATACGCCACGATCTGGAGCAAGTTACAGAACAAACCAAAATTCCCTCTGCAAAACAAATGCAACCTCTACCTACCATAGCTCCTGTACACTGTGAAAATTGTCTTGACTGTGTTGAACGATACTACAGGGATATACCTTATCTCCAAGTGCAATTAAACCATATGGTAGCTTGAAACTCCTTACTTGAGAGGGAAAATGAAGAATTAAAGGCATGCATTCGATACAATGATGACATGGAAAACAAAAGGCTTAAATATGCTGGTAATGTGATTATCAAGAATGTAACAAATTTCAACACTATCATTAACTCAGACTTATCAGATGCTTCATTGTCTATTTTCTGAAAAAGTAAAAATTGTTTTGATTCATTTTGATTTAATTTTGTTGGAAAAATAAAATAGATATAGTTTATTTTGATTATATTGTTAATTTAAGACTAGATACATAATCTCATGATTATGTAGCCAGTCTATTTGTAAATGTTAGTTTGTACTGTTATCTAAAATTCAATTTCGATTTATCATTTTTTGGAGAAAAACAGTTATGACGGTATTCACAAAGAGAAGAAATCATGGATTATCCACTGCATGGCTTAGTGATTTCTCATTTTGTCTGATAAAACAATGTCATTTCATACGTAATTAATTTCGATGAATGAACTCCTACTTGAGAATTCCTTTGTTATCCTATTTTTGTAAAGCAATCTAATTTTCTGGGATTACCCTCTATCTTGGATGATAAGAGGTTATTGGTCCAAGATAGGTTTAAATAGTGGTTATTGTTTAGTTTCAAAGACAACTTTTCCCAGACTATAGTATGAAATATAATTTTGGGAATTAATATGGGAAAGCAGTTCACTGTTGGCTTTAGTTCTGTGTGAATTGTGCAATACTTATTTCATTGCATTCTCCTGTTATTTCTATGTTATGAGTTATCATTTCTATCGATTTATCTTTATCCTTGTCTTCACATGATATTTCATATCGATGATTATTTGAATGTTGTCCATGATCTATTGGTTCATTTTGTATTTGTGATCAATTGATCATTTAATTATTTTTGAATTTACTTCTAATGTTAAATGATTTATAATATCAATGTTCATAATTGAGATTTCTTTCGTTCTCAGCTATTGATTATCTTGAGGTCACAGGATTTTTAATTAGTTATCTTTCTGCTATAATAAATTCACTCCAAGTAGCAAACACTTCCTTGAATTTCTTTAGGAAGCACTATTGTTTGTTTCTGTCATAGGTTTCCTTTAAATACATAACAAGAAGGAGCTCTTACAACATAGGGAGAGGAACTTAGTTTATGGCTGATCAGTGAGAGGTTAGTATATGCATTTCTTTCTTTTATTCAGAGTTGTTTATGAATGAAACAATGATTGCATTAATTAGCTTTGACTATTTTTATGTCATTGTTTCAATCGTATTCGCTTAGTATTTGTTAGTTTAATATCTTTAAACATTAGAAATTTTTTTGTTCTTAATTTATGTTTTTTAGAAACACTATTACGAACATCCACTTTCACAAGATTTCAAGAAAACCTTGTAAACTGTATAGATATTGTTTATAATCATTTGTATATTAACAATATTAGATAAACATTTGTAATTAGTGTATCGATTGTTAGAGTTATAGATTTAGTTTAGTTTATTTCCTTTAAATTGTTTTAGGACCCTAGTTGGCTAACAGAGCCATTAAAACCCGTTAGGTTAGATCATACCAAATAGATTGGGTTAATTAGACAACCCCAAACCAGATCTAACCTTCCAGTTGATAGTGTGTCACTTAAGCCTGTCAACAAATGGTGCTAGAAGGAGGGCTTGAAATTAATTGATGGCACGTGGAGGTCGTAAGACCCCTCCAAACAATATTTCTCCTGTCATAACACATAGTCTCTCAAACACCAACGTTATACTTGAAACAATTACTACCTCAAACGATACCCCTGAAATTCCCATCGAACCAGTGATACCATTTCCTCAAGGGATTTACATCTAAGAAATTTTCCGCCAGTCACTCATAAGAACTCAAAGTGCCTTATCCCATATTAAACAACCTGGTCGACAACTTAATCAACCCCTTGATTTTACAAATATTCAAGAACAAATTCAAGGCACTGGTCTGCCTAGAAATACTTTAGGTGATAATATTACCAATCCTGCTAAAGCACTTATTCTTCATGCTGGAGGACCTGGTATCCCACCATCCCCACCTTCTTCGGGAGGAGAATCCTCGGATGAAGGCAATTCTTCATCTGAGCCATATCAACCTTTGACTCCACCAACTCCCATCAAAAACCAAAATAATCCCGCGATACCTTGGCTCGATCAAGATGTCGTGGCTATGCCTGGACCCCAACACCCATTGCCTAAACATCCAGAGAAATAGCTGCCCAAATTTGATCCATATTTGAAGCAATCAGTTGAGGATCACATCAAGAAATTTATGCTAGTCGTTATACTATGGAGTGTCGAACATGAAGATCTCGTCTACATATTATTTCCTTACACTTTTGAGGGAAATACCTCAACCTGGTATTTTTCCCAACAACCTCAGATCATCGTCTCTTGGGACAACTTTGGAACCTATTTTCTAGAAAAATTTGGAGATTATAAATCTCGAGAAGTCTTGGTAATGGAAATCTCTAGTTTAAATATGAACCCTAAAGAAAAAGTTAAAGAATTTAACCATATATTCCTAGCACTGAAAAATAAAACCCCTGTAGATTCGATGCCCACAAAAAACTTGATTGTTGCATATTACACAAAGGCCCTGCATAAAAACATAGCCATATGGGTTAAAATATCCAAAAAGAACACGTTATTAGAAGCCTTTGCAATTCAGATTGAGAAAGACATATTGAGCTTAAAAGATAATCTAAGTAGTGAGGTTTGTTACAAGGGAAAAACTCTCTATGGCCAAGTATACAGTGATAATATAAAAAGGGTTAGCACATCAGATATCACAATCCATTAATAAACATTACAAAGATGACCATGGATAATAATCATATATTTGCAAGATATCAATAGGATGGGAAATGAGTACTTATATTAATAATTGATTAGCAGAAGTGACAATGATACAGACTTCCGTTTCGACACGGTTTGAAACCAAGAAACCAAGTTCATTCCAACTGGGTCTCCACCACTTCAATCCTTCACCAAAGGCAAGCTCATAAGAAAGAGGCAATGGGGTCCTCTCAACATTAGGGAAAGATCTTGGGGGATGAACACTATGTTTTGACTTGAGGGATAGAGGGATGTAGAATCAATATGAAGTAATTTCTCCAGAGTAACGTTTCTCTCAAAGTTTAATGCTTTCTCATTTTTTTCGTAGCTCGAAATTGTTCTCTTATAGCCTTCAGAATGCAACTGAAGGGATGAGTCGGAACGTTTCCAGTATATGGAAGGCCAAGGATTAGAGATCTCTAGTTGTGACATGGAAACCTGACCTCATTTTGTATTTTCTGGCACAAATCCCGATGTACACCGGTTGTAGTGGAGCAGCCAACGTATACGCATCTTGTATAACTGATAGGGAGCATATATGTGGAAAAATGTATATTTTTAGCTCTAGATTCATCAAAAAGGGATGATAAGTCTGTATAGGGAAATGGAAAAAGGCCCTCTGTGTAAGACAACAATGGTGAGGAAAATCTTGCTATAACAGATGCCCCCTAATGTGTGAGATTAGAGAAGTATATGCGATGGTCGAAATACATTATAAATAACCCAGAAGTGGAGTGGTAGAGAACCAAATGGACGAACTCAATTACTCATTACATTATGTACTGACTTTGCATACATGGCTGCCAAGAATACAATGCAGATCCATATGGAAAATATACCAAACAAGTGTTCATGGCCATGAATAGGAAAATACAAATGTGGTTACGTGCCAAAAGCTGTCATAGTCACAAACAAGGCCCAGTGAAATCAGTCTCAAAATCAATCTGAAGATATGTGTATACCACATAGTACAATCTGATCTCCCATGATCACTGAAGTCAAATAGGTACTAGTCCAATGAAGGGGAAGAAACATCTCAGGAAAGCTGTGGCCATATAGTGATGTCTTCAAGTCTTCTACACTATCCTCCAAAGGTGCAAGTCTACATCATGTGAATAAATGAGTTGAGGTCAAAAACAATGAGATGTCATTTGATTACCGGTCATTGAGGTATACCGTTAACACAGACGAGACAACCTACCAATAATGAAAGTAGGTATCAAGGTACTGAGTACATTTCTACAAGTGTGAATAAAGGAGTTGGTGTAGAATGCTTGAGAAATCCATTGATCAAGAGACATTGGAGATCGGACAAAGAACATGTTCACAAGACAATGACCCTGTGCATCTTTTTCATGTGCCAAACGCAAGAGGTACATGAAAAATACCCTTTGAATAACATCCAATGATGAAAAACTGCTGACAAAGGCGAGGAAACCACCAATAAGGATAATGGCATCCAAGACACTACACGAATCCCAAAGTGTGAATAGATTGCTTGTCGTCGAACAGAAGGGAAACCACCAAGTCAGCGACCAATGATGAAGTGTCGATTGTTGGGTTCAAGGTGACGTACCAATGATGAAAGTAGGGCCAAGGTGCATGATAATACCAAAGTATCATGTGATTTTGAGACAAACTGAGGGTATGGATGACATGCAAAGTGAATATTTTTGAGGAGTGGCCGACACAGGCTGATAGAATTCTTTTGAACAAGAGAATGAGACATATGGTGGACTCCAACATCATGGACTCAATGATGTGACAATTAGATGCAGGAAGCATATATAATGTTCTCTATAGAGACTGGAAGAGTAACCAGTCGGTAGAGAAAGTTTTGTAGTGAGATCAGCTTCCTAAGGCCATACTAAACCCAAAATTATGATGACACAAGGACTCAATAACTTTTTTCTTTTTTAAAAGGCGGCACGACTGCTGCCAATTACAATATAGTACTCCCTTCCCGCCGATATTTTTTTGTTTGTTCATAACAAATGAATGCTATGATACAGAGGAGGGAACAAGTATCGCAAGTAAACAAAATTAGTTCCAACAGTGGAATGTACCTATGCTTAATGCAAGGGAATTCATTTGGGAGATGGTCACTCGAGGTGATGTTCCCTCTAGGGTATAGGGTGTCAAATTGCAAAGGATATAAACAAGGCTCTACTTGGTTGAGGATGAAAATTGCTTAGTCAATGGTTTATAATGCAAAGTGAGAACCAGATAAAGGCTCAATACTGCAAGTGAGGGAATGAGATGCAATCACAAATTAACACCAAAAAATGTCCCTTTTTTTATATGTTTTAGTCTACTTGGTGTGAAAAAGGGGTAAAATTGTGCCAAATAGATGTCTTTTCAAATCCAATTTACGAGTGTGAAAAAGACAAGTTCAGTCGACAATCTTTTCAATTTGGACTTGAGAAGGAAGTCACCTTACTCGTTTGTGTCTTGTTACTGCTTAACTAAGACTCGTGACCTTTCAAATCCAATTTTAACGAGTGTGAAAGGGAAAAATCACTCGACAATCTTTTCAATTTTTATACGAGTTGGAAAAGAGCTTAACTAAGACTCGTTTGGAAGATTCTAGGCAGAAATCCATGGGGGAGGCCAAGGCTCCTGTACCGATATTCTATGGAATGTCAGTATGTTATGAATAAGAGACACAAGCTCGAGAAGACCCCAAGCTCTCAATGTCGAGGAGGAAACAGTGTTAACAGAGGTTATCGTCTCCATGTTATATAGGATATTGTCTCTTCCTAGAAAAGACATAGGCGGAGGCATTGGATACCCCACAAGACCATCCCAATCAAAGAGAATCTCATCAAGTCTTGGAGGGAGAGAACTTAGGAAGAGTAAATGTTTTTCTTGTTCATAAGGTGAAGTACTATAAATGCTAAGTATATAGCATAGAAGGTATAGAACTAGAACCAGAAGAGCACGATCGACCAAAAATTACATTGGCGCGACCGCTTCCTTAGACTTGTCACTCTCCAAGAGAAGAGTGGTATCGATCAAATATTTCTTTGACATGACCACTTCCTCAAGCATTAGTTGAATATGATGCGAGCCAACAAGGTCAAGAGGTGCATCATCCCAAAAAACAGGAGTGTTGTCGGTCGAATATTACATTGACACAACCATTGGTTGAACAATATGCGAGAAAACAAGGTCAAGAGATGCATCACCCCCGATCATAGGAGAGGTGTCAGTTGAATATTGCATCGACATGATCACAAGTTGAACGAGATGTGAGACAACAAGGTCAAAGGACATGTCAACTCATAAAGGAAAAGGGGTTTCAGCCGAATATTGCATCGGCATGACTGTTGTATCAACCAAAGAAAGAACAGAGTGTTGTGAAACCATAGATGCCTTAGACTCCGAAGGGCCCTTAGGTGAGCCCCATGCTTCTGGTATCCTAGCAGTAACAGGACACAAACGAGTAAGGTGACTTCCTTCGCAAGTCTTGCAAAGGAATATAGGCTTATGTCTGAGACTTCTAGGCTTCTCAATCATATGAATGCCCCCTACATGACTTGCAGTTGCTGGTGACATGCTCCTAGCATGACTTGTAGAGGCTAGTAGAAAATCTCCAACATGACTAGCAGAGGTTGGTGATGAATCCCCAATATGACTAGCAGAGGTTGGTGATGAATGTGCAATGTGACTAGAAGTGACTGGACATTTTTCCCCAACATGACTTGTAGTGGCTAGTTGCAGGTCTTCAACATGACTCGCAGAGGTTGTTGACCAATATCCAACATGACTAGCAGAGGTTGGTGATATAATTCCAGTATGACATGAAGTGACTAGACTTGTGCCCTGAACATGACTTGCAACAGCTGGTTGTAGGTCTTCAACATGACTCACATAGGTTTTCTACCAATCTCCAACATGGCTAGCAGAGTTTGGTGATATAATGCCAGTATGACACACAGTGACTGGACTTGTGGTGGTGGTGAATTGTGGCATTTGAGACAAAGGTCCAAGTAAATATTGGTTATGAGAAATTGCAGGCTACGAAGGATCCTGGTTTACACCCTATCCTTGTCCAGTAGGATAGTATCCTCCTCCATACTGATACATAAAGGGTTGTAAGGGCTTCGACACTAAGGAATATTCTTTTGAAGAAAAAGTGACATGACAAGGGTTACTCATGTGAGGATATATGTTTCCCCCAGATGAAGGAACTTCATGAGGGGGGGTGCCCATATTATAAAAATAACCCCCTCGGATGAAACACCAGAGGGCAGACGAAGGTCCGCCATGGGAAAAGTGTTCATAGGAACCGACATAGAGGAAGAAGGATAAGTGTATGGAGTGTAACAACTAGAATGATTTCATAGTTGGGTATTTACTTCTCGCATAGTGGATTCGTAGGAAGGAAGGTTCCAACCACCTACCATAAGAGGTGTTTGAAGGATATGACTCCCACCAAACGGATAGGGATAAGAAGGAGGCATCATGCCCCCAGACCCAAAATTTGTATTCGCATAAGGAGGCGAGGCAGAGGATGGAAAGTGCGAAGACATATCATACATACCATGAAAAAAATGATTAGAGACCCAAGACATTGATTGAGTACCATGATTATGCATACGATTATAAAACGTGAACGAAGTTTCCCCCATGAACATCATGGGGGGGGGGGGGGGGGGGTAGTAGTAAACGAGGGAGAAAAAGGAAATCCACTATCCATGATAACAAAGACTCAACGCAAAATCCTATGGTCAACTAATAATCAAAGAGCATACCAAAAAGTCAAATGTACAATATGCATGAAAACGGGCTAAAGTGGCTAAGTGGCCTCCCTCGCTAAAGAAGGTATGTCTCATCCAAGAGGGACCTGAGACTCCATACTAAAGTTTGGATATAAAAAAATCAGTTATAAGGGCCCTCGTAGGCTTAACAACTAGTCGGTCATATCCCCCCGGAGAGGTAATCCTCCATAAAGGCTGTGTGTTGTCTGACCCCTATCTGACTCAGGATATAAGAATAATAATCCCTACAAGTAACCTATGAGATACCTAAGTCAAACCACTAATAAACCACTTTATAACTGATGCACATGCGAACATTCGTAAGTCTGTATTACCGTATGGGCAGGGTAGCAAAGCCCGAAACCTTGAAAGCACTGCCTCTCACAGAGGTATGGGTACTAGCAAGATCCCCAAATACGAATAAATCCACATAAATATATCTGATGCTAGGTGAGTATCCAAGGGTTATCCCTTCAACTAACTTCACGCGACCTCGTGATTAACTCCATTGTGAGTGGAGACTCCTGATATTACCAATTATACAATGGAATTCTCAACTCCATGTCTCAGACACATATGTTGATTTTATTTTCTTGGATACGTTTACTCACAAGATCCTATTCCAAGGCACTAAATCTTAGGCTAGTTTGTGCACCCTAAAAAATAAAATCGTTACTAATAAATTTTAGTTTAAAGCGTAAATTTTATTGGTCGTGGTTACTCAAAAATGTATGGAAGTAAAACTCATGGTGTTGTGACTCTGCAAGGAAATAAATACAGATATAATGCAAAGTCTATCTTTAACTTTTTAATGAATGATATGCTAATAAGAACAGTGTAGTCTTCAATTTCAACTCTGCAATTCAGAAGTAAAATGCAATCTCTCACTAAATGTGCTAAGCTAATGATAACAATTCCAAGACGAAAATGCCAACCAACGCAAAATGCCTATTTTTTTTGTATTTTCAATATACTAAAAAGAAAATGCACAGACTGATGAGCAACCTGATATATAAATTCTACTGTGTATAAAAACAATAACTCGAGCAGAATACCAAGCAACCACACAAACAATCCAGAGAACAAGGACAAATAAAAAATGGAAAACAAAGAGAAAGACTCCACCCAAAAATTCAACTCCAAACAGGTTTCCTGTCATCCCAAATGATCTCAACAGACACTACAAAGACCTAAGAAGGCTCAACAATCTTCAAATCCCATGCAACAGTCACTAAACCAAGCAAACAAGCAAGGGAAAGTGGTATACGTGACTATTCAAGAGAACAAAGCATATATACGCTTCTTGCAGTGAGAGAACAAGCGTGTATACGTGATTGTCAAGGGAAAAAGGGCGTATATGCTTCAAAACAAGGCTAGGCAAGGGGAAAAGGATGAAAAATCAGACCCAGAGTGAACAGGACATGTCAAGTAGTGATACGACAAGAAACACAAAGGAAAAAGAGAAATTTAAGAAGAAAAATTACTTCAACCCTTAGAAGGAAGATTCATCGTCAGTGGAGTCACCATTTCTGTTACAAGGGAAAAACTCTCTATGGCCAAGGGTAAATCACAACAGACAGGTATGATTGTAGAAATCAACTCAATTCCAACATATGCTATATAAACTAATGTGCAATATAATAAAGAGGCATACCTCAATCCAACATTTGATGATGTTCCACTGTTGATAACTTTGACCCAAAGATATATACCTGCAGGAAGTCCCCAACAAACAAGTAGAGAAAGTATATAGCGATAATATAAAAAGGGTTAGCACATCAGATAGCATAATCCATTAATAAACATTACAAACATGCCCATGGATAATAATCATATATTTGCAAGATATCAATATGAAGAGAAATAAGTATTTCTATTAATAATTGATCAACATAAGTGACAAAGATAGATACTTCCGTGTCAGCACGGTTCGAAGCCAAGAAACCAAGTTCCTTCCAACCGGGTCTCCACCACTTCAATCCTCCACCAAAGGCAAGCTCATAGAAAATAGGAAATGGGGTCCTCTCAACAATAGGGAAAGAGCTTGGGGGCTGAACACTATGTTCATACTTGAGGGACATAGGGATGCAGACTGAATATGAAGTAATTTCTCCAGAGTAACTTTTCTCTCAAAGTTGAATGCTTTATTCTTTTTTCCGTAGCTCGAAATTGTGCTCTTATAGTCTTCATAATGAAACTGAAGGGCCGAGTCGAAACGTTTCCAGTATATGGAAGGCCAAGGATCAGAGATATTTGGTCGTGACATGGAAACTAGACCTCATTTTGTGTTTTCTGGCACAAACCCCGATGTACGCGGGCTGTAGTGGAGCAACCAATGTATACACCTCTTGTATAACTGATAGGGAGCATATATGTGGAAAAATATATATTTTTAGCTATGGATTCATCAAAAAGGGATGATAAGTATGCATAGGGAAATAGAAAAAGGCCCTCTGTGCAAGATAGCAATGGTGAGGCAAATCTTGCTATAACAAGGTTGAAATAACTTCATCTTCTAAGAAGAAAATATAAATTCTCACTAGGCCTCCTCAAGCTAAATATCAACAAGAAACACTAGATTTGGAAAGTTTGTAGAAAGCCTTCCAAAAATTATGCAATCAGGTCATTGACTTGAAAACATCCACTGAGGAGACATATACAAGCAAAGGGGGTTTCAAACCACCCTTTAGAAAACCTTTCCCTCCAAACCGGCCAAACCCGACCACATAAGGTTTAAATTTCGAAAGTTTACAATATGCTTTGCAAACAATATTGGAAGCACATGAAAATTTTGTTTCTGATCCTCTAGAAAATTAGGATGATACAACTGAGGAAGAAGCACCCGATGAGGAGGATTATTCTCCTCTCATTTTCGGGCACTTGTCGGACAACATTTTTCAAGCAAACTTTGAAACTGTCCATCCCTATAACAGTAGAAGTAAAACACAAAACAAGCCCTCACCCGAAACAAGTAAATATGTGTTTTCAAAACAACCAAAGCAAGCTGAAGCAAGACAAAACCTATCTCCCCAGTTTTAGAGTATGATTTAATTGAAGATCTGAAAAAATTAAGGGCAAATATCTCTGTTTTTGAATTGCTGAAATTTCCACTTATTTTGCAGAAAATGCTCCAAAGCATTGTTGAGAATAGTAAAAAGAATGATGTTAGCAGAAATAAATCAGAAGAAATTGACTTAAACATAGCTAAAATGTCCCAAGTAAAAATACATTTGAAAACCAGGATAGAAGAGATGCATCAGAAAAAAACTGTAGGAAATCTGGATAAAACTGTTTCAGGAACACCAATAAAAAATCAGCAAAATTCTATTGTTTCCGCACAAAAAAATGGGCCTCCTTTTTTATTAAATTTTGAAATTTTTAATAGGAATGTACATAACTCTTTGGTTGACTTTGGTGCATCATCAAATGTGATGCCTCTGTCTGTATGCTAGAAAATTAATGCTGAAGTAAAACCTTATGATTTAAAGATCATCTAGTTAGATCGAACTAATGTTAAAGTTATTGGTGAACTCAAAAACGTGTTGATAACATTATCGTCCAATCCCAAAGTTCATCAAGCTATTGATATTATTGTCGTTGACATTCCTGAATTCTATGGTCTATTTTTGAGTAGAGATTGGTCAAAATAGTTACATGGATATTTTTCTATAGACTGGTCTCATTTATGGCTGCCAGAAAATGGACAACCCAACAAGATCAGAATAAACAAAGACCCTTACCTTAAGTACACTGTGACAAATCTGAACGACCCTAATGAGCCTTTTGTTACTGCTACAAATTCTATTGAAATGCAAGGAATGAATATTTTTTTTGGTAATTTCATGACTGAAATTTATTCTATCACTGATGCAGAACAACAATCTAAAGTAATAACCTATACTCAGGCACCAACTTTTCCAAGTACCCCAAATATTGCTAATGACACACAAATCTGGTCCTTGTATTTTGATGGATCCAAATCACGAGAAGGGGCAGGTGCTAGTTGTGTACTCATTGACCCTACATGTAATAAAACATTTATTGTTTGTCGATTAGAGTTTGAATGTACTAAAAACACAACAGAGTACGAAACACTTTTGCAGGGACTAATGAAGGCACTGTACATGGATGTGAAAACGTTGGTAGTGTTTGGTGATTAAAAAATAGTAGTCAAATAGGTATGAAATGCAATACATTGTTTATCACCGCATTTGAAAAATTACCAAACCAAGGTATGGGCTTTAATGCACAAATTTATAGCATTTAATATAAATTCCATTCCTAGGATGAGTAATTCAGAAGCTGATTTACTAGCCAATGTTGCTTCTAAATTGTTGCTTGCTGAACGTCTTTCTCCTAACGCATTCTCGATCGAATTTTTATTCAGGCCATCAATTTTGGACAACATAAAAAACTGGAGAGTATTTGATGATGATCAATACATCATCAAATTTTTTCATATGGAAGATACCTTCCAAGATTCAGTTATTGATGAAAGAACTCACAACGAGAATCTCTAATATTTCACGGTAATATCTAATCCCCGATCTCCAGAATCATCATCCGAGATGGTAAACTCTATCCCCAAATATGTTGTGATATTAGACAAATTTTATGACCTACATGACAAGTTTAGAGGGGTAGTCAATTGCAAAAAAAGCAGTTCCTCTTTGTTGTACGAAACTGTAAATTTAGGAACACAAGATAACCCTCAAAATATTAATCTGGGAAAGGGATGGTCTGAACAGGAAAGGTCTTCTTTTATAAAATTATTCAATGAATTTAAAGATGCATTTCCTTGGATGTACGACAATCTAAAAAATTTTGACCTAAACATCATACAACATGTAATCCCTATGAAACCCTTGACTTAGGCTTTCCAACATAAATTGAGGAAAATGCATCCTAAATTGGAGCCTACCATGAAAAAGGAACTGAATAAATTGCTTACTGTAAAGATATTTTTTCTAGTTAGGCATACTCAATGGGTATCTAACTTAGTCCCTGTAAGGAAGAAGAGTGGAGAAATTCGACTTTGTGTTGATTTTCAAAATTTAAGTCGAGCATTTGATAAAGACAACTACCCTGTTCCTCCAATGGAACAAATTCTGCAATAGGTGTCTAGTTTTGAAAGACTATCTTTATTAGATGGTTTCTTAGGATATAACTAGGTTCTTATGTCCCCTTCAAACCAACTTAAAACCACCTTTTGTACCCCATGGGGCACTTATGCCTACAAAAAAATGCCTTTTGTACTCATAAATGTTGGTGCCACTTTTCAGAGAGAAATGGACATTGATTTTCGTGGCCTCATCAACCAGTAAATTGTGGTCTATCTTGACGATGTCACTGTCTTTTCAAAAAACAAGAAAGATCACATGTGTCATCTTAGGGTTGTGTTAGAATAACGTCAGAAGTTCGGCATATCACTCAATCCTAAAAAATCAGTCTTTGCAGTAGAACAAGGGAAACTACTTGGGTTTATAGTGTCTAAAGATGGAATGATAATTGATCCTGAAAGAACCCAAGCCATTGCTAAACTTCCCCCTCCTTCTTCCAACAAGGCCATGCAATCCTTTTTGGGTAAAATTAATTTTGTTAGACGATTTGTCCAGAGTTTCTCTGAAATTGTTAGACCTTTACAAAATCTAATTAAAAATGATGTTTTATATAGGTGGGGACCACAAGAAAGTCAAGCTTTCGATTCAATTAGAAAATCCATAGCATAAGCACCTTCCCTAATGAGCCCTAATTTTTCTTAGGATTTCACTCTATACACTTCTGCATCTGACAGATCCTATGCTTCTATTCTTACACAGAAAAATCTTGAAAGCAATGAAATACCCATTGCATTTATGAGATCTTCTTTTAAAGGAGAAGATCTTAATTACCCCGCGGTAGATCAACATGAATATGTTGTCTTTAAAGAATTCAAACATTTTAGTTCTGACCTGTTGAAATCCATGACCAAAGTTGTTGTTCCTTACCCCGTTGTAAGAAATCTGTTAGTACAAAAAGAGATGGATGAGAAAAGGGAAAATTGGATGACATCACTTCAGGAATATGATCTTGAAATAACCCCTGCCTAAATTGTTAATGATCAAGGCCTGTGAAAATTAGTAGTTGATTCAGTTGAGAAATTAGAAAGTCAAATAAACACATCAACTGTAAATCAACATAAAGAAATCAACTATACGAAAACTACACCCAATTATTCACTGCATGGATTTGCTCCTCACAATCTTGATCCCAAAAACAGAAGATCACTTAGGCTTAAATCTGCATCTTTCCAATTAATCAATGATATATTATTTCAAAAGAACTTTGATGATGTTTTTCTGTCTTGTTTAGAAAAAAGAGGAGTCTGAAAAAGTGTTCGCTGAACTTCATTTCGGTGATTTCGGTGGTCATTTTGGTGTAGATACCACTTCCCACAAAGTGCTAAGGGATAGTTATTATTGGCCCACCTTGTTTAAGGATTCCCATACGTTGTCCCGCAAGTGTATAATTTGTTAAAAGGCTATAGGATGGGTGAAAAAGGAAAGTTTTCCTCTGCAACCTGTTACAGTAGATGCACCTTTTCAACAATGGGGCCTAGACATTATCGGACTAATCAATCCCCCTTCCTTGCAACAACACAAGTACATCCTCATGGAAATAGACTATTTTACAAGATGGTCTGAATCTTTACCTTTAAAAGTGGTCAATACCAATCAGGCAGTGTCATTTCTGAACTCCCATATTATCACTCGATTGAGAATTCCTGAATGTCTTGTTTTTGACAATGCTTCTTATTTTTTTCCCCTAGATATGAATGTTTTCGCTTTGGAAAAAGGGATTAAACTAAAGTACTCTGCCAGCTACTACCCTAAAGGGAACGGTCTAGCCAAGTCAACAAATAAGAATTTAATAAAGATTATAAAAAGGACAGTTTCAGAAAACCACAAGAATTTTGCACAATGCATTGTAGAAAGCACTTTGGGCTAATAGGGTAACTCCAAAGGCATCCATTGGTAATTATCCTTTCTTCATGGTTTATGGAAGAGAATCCATCCTCCCCCCACATGTATTGCTTCTTTCTTTGCAATTATCACAGAAAGTTCAAGAAGAGGAGTGTCCTCCTCTAGAAAACTGGATAAATACTTTATTAAAATTACAAGAGGTGAGAACACAAGCAAAACAAAAACTTGACCAACACCAACAAATTGTGAAGAGTTGGTTTGATACAAGTTCATCCTCTGAAAGAAATTTTGATGTTGGGGATTTGGTTCTCAAGTGGGACAAAGCACACGAGGGTAAGGGATAACATACCAAGTTCCAAAACCTGTGGCCAGGCTCTCAAGAGATATTTTGCTTGATGATTTCAGATCCACCCTCTTGTAAATATTTTTAATTTTCTTTTCTGTTTTGATTTTGGCTCTTCTCATTTTGCTTGGTTTTGATTTGTTTTCTAAATGATTATTTCTGAATCACTATTCATTTCTTGAAGGGGATCATAATTTTTATTCATTAGAAATAGTTGATAACAGTTCAAGCACCTTAACAGTAAGTGCTAAACTCATATCAACGAAAGTAAGTTTCTGTCCAGATATTGTTTTTGGTTTCTCATTAGAATCACAGGAAGACGCAATTATCCTTAAAAAACTTCTAACGCCGTCCATGTTGTAATGAGGAAAAATCAATGTTCTTCCCCATCCCAGAGATGATTTCTTAACATAAATCTAATTGTCCAAATCATGATGAAAGTCATCAGAACATAATTTGTTTTTTAAATGATCAATCCTTTCATTACCGGATTGTGAGATCTTCAGTATCACCCTGCTCTCTTAATATCATGAAGTTTCTGGGAATTTATAAACAAATTTTAGATATTTGGAAGCACTGTAATGTGTCAAAATTGTGTGTAAACCCAACAGGACACTAAACAGGTCTGCTGGCAGTGGGTAAATGCACACATGATACCAAGGCAACTTTGTCGGGGTACTGAAAAGGCCTGCTAGTAGCGAAGCAATGTTGGGTTTTGAAGATCTTGAGATATGTTTTTTTTAATTGAACATGTGTCAGGATGCTTTTATCATAAATGGACAACTTTTGGACGGGATAGAGGTACTAGAGTGGGTTAAATGACATCCATGCTGAGGCTATGGATGCCTGTTGGCAGCAGTGGCTGTGTCAACTGTATCAAATTCATCTGTACAAACATCCCTACACCTGTGATCTAAACAAGATACCAGATTACAATTTTGGACAAAAATTCATCCAATACTATGATTGTGTTATTTTTTCTGAGTTATTGTCGAAATGCTTGATCTGTCGTTAATTGTCTCTAAAATTTATTGGTAATTCATTTGTGGCCCTAATATGAAGTTTTGGTGATGCAGAGATAACTGCTTCGCCCAACGTGTCACCATTGTTGGCAGCCAACAATTTTTTCAAATTTTATCATAATAAAAAGTCATCACCAAGGGAGACAAACGTTTTTGTCTTTTGGTTTTGAGGAGATTCATTGGCCTATCTGAGTATAAGAATTTTTCATTTTTAAATCTATTGTTTGTTTTGTTTAATTTCATGACTGAAAGCATGAAATTAGAACAAAATTATGGCTTGGGTAATCATTTTGCAGTTTGTGATTTCTTTGTTTCTTTTGCTAAAGGGATTACACTTAAAGGGCATCTATATGTTTATAAATATTAAAGTTTGTAAGCTAATTGATTGATCCATTGCCATTGATTTATTCACTTTGGGAGATGTAATTGAGTCTCATCTATGGTTGATTATATGCTTGTTACATTTGATATGTTTAATTACGTAGAACCTTGGGTTAAAATTTGAAATATGCATCTTTCTCTTACCAGTCATATCACAATCCTATCACCATGGTACAAGAATGGCATACTTACAATTACACTTCATCCTATTTTCCTGCATAATTTAGACTCACATTCATTATTCGAGCAGGTAAGTGGTAATGGTTTGGGTTTAGTTTTCATTACACATAGTGGTTTACAAGCCTATGCATCCTCTGGTTCTTAACCACTCAAATATCAAATTGCCAAGTATGATAGCCTCCCGAGTCCTTTGGCATCAGGCCTCTCCCGATTTTACAGACCTCTTCCTACTGCTTGTGTATTGGAAAGATAAGCCTACCTCTCGTTGCCTTTATTGTGTCTATGTGATAGCACCCATGGCTCCCATGGTAATAATTGAACCCAATGGCTCACAAGACTTCCTCGCTCACGATGATTCCATAAGCGATATGGTGGCACATGGCTAGGATGTTGTTATCAGAAAGTTTGAGGGTTATAACCTAGCAATTGCATAGGATTTCACTTAGTCATTTGATGACTCCAAAGGTAATATTGGGGATCTGCAACTTGAAGTGACCGAGGATTCGATAGCACAAGCTACAAGATTGACACAGGAGGGAGAACGATGGTTCAAAAAAGCCAAATTCGAAGGTGTGCCCTGGAATTTTCTTATGGTCTCTAAGAAATCAAAATTATTCCCAAAAGGTACAACAATTACTCTCATAAAACCCTGATGGCATGGAATGCTTCTAATTATTAAACAATTCATAACTTGTGAGGCTAGGTATGGCTTAATTTTCTTGTATCACATCTGCCCATTGATGGTTTTTCTAGGGTTCAAGTTAAATATTCCTTTCTATCTATTTATGAGCCTACATAAAATGTCTAAACTTTATTAGAAATAGAAGTTTAACCCACTATCAAGACTTTTTCACCATGGTATTTTTCGAATTCTGGTGTTGTCACATCTAGCTAAGACTGGGGATACTTGGGAAGATTTCTTGTGTAGAAATAGCTTCTCCCTACCCGAGAATACAGTAGAATCACCTCTTCATTTCAATACAAACCCCAGTCCCTATAACCATACTACCTAAATTCAAGGTGTTGATTCACATGAAGATCATGCGACCACAGAATGAAACTCTGTTGCTATTCAGAACCCTTTGGGTAAAAATCCACGATATGATTTCATTCCCAGAAACTCGTTAGAGGAGGTTATAGTTGTGTTAAAGGATATGGTTTCTTATACTCTTACTATTGAGCCAACTCAGGGTGTTATGAAAAAATCGATTGTCAAGAAAAATCGCAAACATAAGGGACATAGTAATTCAAATTTAAGTTTTGTAAACAAGAGAATAGGCAGGTTAATATCTAGGAATCTGAGAAATCACCTACAAGATCATCTGAGCTTGATCCCAGTGATTGAGGTCGATGATCACTTGTACGATGATGAGATCAATGAACTTCTTGCCCGAGAAGATGTAGGTGACCAATGCCTCGGAAATGAAACCAATATTGAAGCTATACAATATGATTTCATTTTTGAGCTACCTCCATTCCTAAAAAATCAAGAAGGCTTCGTTGGTATACGCCACTATCTGGAACAAGTTCCAAAACATATCAAAATACCCTATGAAAAACACACACAACCTCTACCTACCATAACTCTTGTACACTATGAAAATTGTCTTGATTGGGTTGAACGATACTACATGGATATACCTTATCTCCAAGCACAGTTAAACCATATGGTAGCTCGAAACTCCTTATTTGAGAGGGAAAATGAATAATTAAAGGCATGTATTTGATCCAACACTGACAGGGAAAACAAAAGGTTTAAACACACTGGTAAAGTGATTATCAAGAATGCAACAAATTTCAACACTATCATTAACTTAGACTTATCAGATGCTTCATTGTCTAATCTATGAAATTGTAAAAAATGTTTTGATTCTCTTTGATTTAATTCTGTTGGAAAAATAAAATAGATAGATTTTATTTTGATTTTATTGTTAATTTAATACTAGCTACAGAATCTCACGATTATGTAGCCAGTCTATTTGTAAATGTTAGTTTGTATTGTTATCTAAAATTCAATTTCATTTTATCATTTTTAGGAGAAAAACAGTTATGATGCTATTCACAAAGAGAATAAATCATGGATTATGTGCTGCATGGCTTAGTGATTTCTCATTTTTTTTGATAAAACAATGTCATTTATGTAATTAATTTTGATGAAAGAACTCCTACATGAGTGTTCTTTTGTTATCCTATTTTTGTAAAGAAATCAAATTTTCTAGGATTACCCTCTATCTTGTATGATAAGAGGTTATTGACCAATACAAGTTTAAATATTGGGTGTTGTTTAGTGTCAAAAACAACTTTTCCTGGACTATAGTATAGGCATATAATTTTGGGAATTAATATGGGAAAGAAGTTCATTGTTGGCTTTAGACCTGTGTGAATTGTGCAATACTTATTTTATTGCATTCTCCTGTTATTTCTATGTTATGAGTTATCATTTCTGTCGATTTAGATTTAGCTTTGTCTTCACATGATATTTCATATCGATGATTATTTGAATGTTGTCCATGATTTGTCAGTTCATTTTGTATTTGTGATCAATCGATCATTTAATTATTTTTGAGTTTACTTATGATGTTAAATGATTGATAAAATCAATGTTTAGAATTGTGATTTCTTTCTTTCTCATCTATTGATTATCTTGAGGTCACATGATTTTTAAGTTGTTATCTTTATGCTGTTATAAATTCACTCCAAGAAGCAAACACTTCCTTGAATTTCTTCAGGAAGCACTATTGCTTGTTTCTGTCATAGGTTTCCCTTAAATACAGAACAAGCAAGAGATCATACGACATAGAGAGAGGAACTTAGTTTATGGCTGACCAATTAGAGGTTAGTAGATGCATTTCTTTCTTTTATTTAGAGTTGTTTATGAATGAAACGATGATTGCATTAATTAGATTTTACTATTTTTGTGTCATTGTTTCAGTCATATTCGCTTAGTATTTGTTAGTTTAATATCTTTAAACATTAGAAATATTTTTTTTCTTAATTTATGTTTTTTAGAAACACTATTACGAACATCCATTTTCGCAAGATTTCAAGAAAACCTTGTAAACTATATATAGATTGTTTACAATCATTTGTATATTAACACTATTAGATAAACACTTGTAATTAGTGTATCGATTGTTAGAGTTATAGCTTTAGTTTAGTTTATTTCCTTTAAATTGTTTTAGGACCCTAGTTGGCTAATTGATCCATTAAACCTATCAAGTTAGATCATACCAAACAACTTGGGTTAATTAGACAAACCTAGACCAAATCTAACCTTCCAGTTGACGGTGTGTCACTTACGCCCGTCAACATAAAGATGACGATTTCATTCCAATGAAGATTACTCACAAGGAAACCAATGTTGCTTATATTTATATGAGGGAAGTAGCACACTTGCATGGCATACCCAAGTCAATTGTGTTTGATAGAGACCTAAAGTTTATCTCAAATTTCTACCAGCTATCAGCGGGTGTAAGACCAGTCTACACTTCCGAAATTCTGCATATATTCTCTGCTACATCGGCCTTTCCTTTCCTTTTTTCCGCTACTGCATCATGATTATCAAGGGTTCAAAACAAATATGAACTTTAGCACAACTTATCATCCCGATTCTAATGGGAAAACATAAAGTGTGAACCAAGTGATAGAGGATATGCTAAGAATGTATGTGATGGAAAAACCGTCTAAATGTGAAGACTATATACACTTGGTAGAATTTGCTTAAAATAATGGGCACCAAGCATCTCTGAAGATGAGCCCATTTGAAGTAATTTTTGGTAGAAAGTGAAAGATACCAATAAACTGGTACAACCCAGCAGATAGAGAAACAGTTGGTCCAGAGTTGCTCAGGGAAATGGAAGAGCAGATGTCAAACATTAAGAATAATTTAAAGGCTACTCAAGAAAGGAAGAAAAGATACATTGATAAGGGCAGAATTCACAATGAATTATGTATTGGAGATCATGTGTTTATGAAAGTGAAGGCCAATAGAATTTCCCTGAACTTGGGAAACTATTCCAAATTGGCATCTCGTTACTGTGGGCCATTTGAAATCTGAGAAAGGATTGGGTATGTAGCTTGTATTCTTGCATTACCTGCATCTATGACCATTGTTAATGTATTCCATGTATCATTTATTAAGAAATATATAGCTAATGAAAATCATGTTATTGATTGGAATGTGATTCAGTTGGAGCAACAAGACGCTTTTCAAGTGCATTCGATACACATTCTGGAACAAAAAATCAAGCAACTTCGGAATCAAGCCATCGATCTTGTAAAGGTCCAATGGACTTGGTATGGACCTAAGGATTCCACTTGGGAGCACAGAGAGGCCATGTGGGTAGAATACCCACATCTTTTTGAAGATATTTTAAAATCTTTCTGTAATATGTAAATATGATGCTCCGAAAACAATGCATAAATAAGGGGAGGGGATTGTAATACCCTAAGGTTGAGCCCCTATTAATTTGTTGATCTGGATAATTTTTCGACAGGAAATGAGAGTGGAGATATAATAAAGAAATGCACATAGATATCACGGATATCCAATAATATAACAGAAATACATCAGAGATGCAACCATAAACACAGAGATACAATAATACACAACTTCTATTGATGAAAGAAATGTACAGAGAATGGTGGCAACTTATCTCTGAGAAGAGATGTGACGACTACTCACATTCTAAAGAATATGATTATTACATTGAGTCTCTAAGGTAATTTTTAACATAATTAAAATCCAAAACCCTAACCCTAGAAGATGAAAAGCCAAAGGTTTGTGGGCCCTGATGGGGGTAGTTGATATGTCAACTTCTCGGGGGCGTAAATTTTTCATAAGATCTCTGTTTGGGGCACTCGATACACCATTGGAAAGGTCAAACCAAGAAGAACTATTTTTGACTAGTCCAGGCTAGCTCCTCCAATAGTCCCTTGGACCTCGAATACCCAAAAAATGTCATTTAGGGCCTCAAAACGACCCTGAAAGTTTGGAACCCAAAAAGCTGCCAAGATGGAAAAATGTTTTTCGAGCCCGTGGAATAGGTGGGTGGCCATTGATATCCACCTATATCAATCCTCCCTCCTTATAAAGAAATGGTATCTATTGCGTTGAGTTCTTGGGGGAGAGAGGGAGGCGTTTGCTGAATCTGAATCTTGGTGAGCTGCTTGCCTTGCTAGAGACATTGCACTGCTCGGTTTGTGGAAGGATGTTACAAGCCTGTTGTTGGAGGGTGTTGTAAAAAATATTGAAAATTTGGGTTTCGGTCACTTAGGAGAATGAATGGAAGCATTGGTAGTGGAATGACCGCATACACCGAGAATTAAGCCACATGGAGAAAAAGCTCACGAGTCTGGGTTTTTTGTCATCGGGGATTTGGCCGATGCAGATATCCTAATAACTACAGCCCTGATCCCCAAATTCACTAAATTATTAAAGGATAATCCGGGTTAATTAAAGAATAAGAAAGATTAATGTTGACAAGTCTCATCAGGATTTCGTGACTTGAGATACCTTTGTGCTTTAAGTTTCAAGTTTGCAATTTTCGAAACCCCGAAAGCCTATGTTTTAATCATGATTAATCAAAAATATAAGAGTGTTTTAATTTTTAATCAATCCCATCACAATTTCACGATTCGGGATTTCCCGCGTCAAGTGTTATCGAAGTCCCGACACTTAAATCCATGAAAGGTTAAAGATTAATTGCTAATCGTGATTAATTAAGAGCTTAAGACAAATGATTATCGTCTAATTAATACCATCTTGATTTTGAGATTCATGATTCCTTGCATGTCATAAATCTTGAAGACATGATACCCAAAACCCCGAAACCCAAAAACTTGAAAACCCAAAATCGGGACTCCAGTCATATGAAAAAACGGCCTTGGGAAAAAAAACAAAAAACATTTTTCTCAGCCTTGGGGAGGCCATTTTCCACGTTTGAATAGTCGATCGACATCTAAAGATCCTAATATTTCCATTGGTTTCTTCAAAATTTCATTTGGAGCTTGTGAAGGCAGTCAAAATTCCCCCACAAGATGAGGTTCGTTTTCAGAAATGTGGCATTGTTTACTGTGATGAGTCATCATTTTCAAATGATGATTCTGAGCGATTGGAGGATCATTTTGAGAAACGGTCAAAGGTTTTTGTGCCTAACACATCTAATATCAAAAGTGTCTCTCAGTTTTCCTACATGTGTCACATATTGGGAGAATCAAATCCATCTCCGAGCCCTAATGTTCGGATCTCATATTTTCCTGTTTTGACGCATGTTTGTAAAATGCAGATATGAGGCAAATGAAAATGGATCTCAGGGAATTGAGAGAGGTTTTTTCTCATAATAAACAGATGCACAAAATACTCTTTCCATTTATACACATATGTTGCTATTCGAGAGATACATAGCCATAATCGAAGCCCTAGTTTTCAGCAGTTTCACCCATTTTCTATGGCAGAAAGTTTCAAGAATTGGTTGTAACTATTGTTATGTTTTAGATTAGAGTGGATTTCGACCTCAATACATATATGAGGAATATTTGTAAAAGAGTGGGAGAGGAGTAGTACTCATGGGCTGTAGAACTTGTTATCATGTTTAATAAAATAGTGTAGAGCATTTTCAATCTATATCATAGATTTTTGTGATTTTGTTTGCAAAGAATGTCTTATTGCTTCGTTTTCACATCATTTCACTTGGTTTTATTTCCATTTGCTTCCCGATTTGTAACTGTGTTTGTAATGGAATTCATTTGTTTGTTAGATGCTCTATTGTGGGACAGGTTATAGGTTGTTTCTTGCAGAGATATGAAGGTTAAAAATTCATCCTTGCTAGATGCTCTATCCCAACTATCTCTTTCCACTGATTTATGCTTGGAATTCACTCATTGCTAAGTGTTCCTTGCATTTTGATATGTTTTCTCTTTATTTTGCTGCCATACTTTTTATAAATCCTTCCCTCTGTAATCAAATTCTATCTCACCTCTTCTCCATGGATTTCCATTTTCGAAACAATCTTATTACTTTCTTGATCATTTGACTCCATTCCCAATGGACTACTTTCTGGTCCAACCCATCAACCCTAAAAACCCAAAACGTTTTGTTACCCACATATCTGCCCACTATTAAGCCTATTGAATATCCTGTTGTGACATATTTTCGAGAGATATCTCTTGGGTTGGAAGGGGTAGTCTCCAATCAAAAGTGGTTTGAGGTTATCTTAGAATTTATTTGCATGCAATCCAGTCAAGTCCGAGCGAAAAAATTTATTTCATTTAAAATGTGCTAAGGCTTGGCTCTATTACATCCTAGAACCAACTCTTGTGACAACATTTTCTAACGCCCTTGCTGAGGATGGAGGAAAGAAGTTATCTTCCCTGGGATACGACAAAAGTTCCAGATCTATTTCTTGATGGTGAACAAGGGATAGGCATTCAATTGGCTGTGATCATTCACCTGGAGACTCCTTGGTTCGAAGACTCTACATGATTCACTGACAACTCCACTGGTCTCAAAATGTCGGATTTGTTTGCCGCTTAGATTGCTGCAAGGTTTGCTCCTCTGGACTTTGCAAATGTTTATGGTTTTCCAAACATTGTTCCAGACATTAAAGTTTGGGAAGATGTCCTCCTTAAATTTGGAGAATATGTGGATGACAATCCCGCCCAACACTTGTTTGAATTCCACAAGCTCATGGATGAATTAAATAGACATCATGAATATGTCCTCATGAAATTGTTTTTGTTTTCATTGGAAAGAGATGCTAGACTCTGGTATAAATCTTTAACTCATTCCAGTGTTCCTTCATTAAAAGATTTTCACATACTTTTTCATCAGCATTGTAAAAGAATATATTCAGCTGAAATACGTTTTGAAGATTGATGTAATATAGAATTTATAAGACAAACAGATCAAACACATCTTCTTGAAGAGGAGGAAGGAATATCAAAAAAATTTCAAGTCGATGAAGATAATCAGTATGAAGAAGAGTTGGCTGATAAAAAAGTAGGATATGATAACTCTTGTGATCACATTCAAGAAGAAGATATTCAACATGATGCTCAACATGCAGAAGAGAAAGAAAACAATAGTTGCTTGATACAGAAATTGCATATACCACCTCCTACTTTAACATAAGAAGAGATAGATCTACTCCTGAACAGTCATGTTGCAACCCCTTCTTACATAGATCTGTAACATTCACATAGTCCTGAACATGTGAGTGAAACTTCTTCTATTACTAAAAATGAAAATCTAAGTTTAAATAATGAAATCCATGGAACTTTAGAGGAAGTTAGTAAACCCATTTATGATGATGATTTCTGGCAAGAGGATCATCTTGTAGACACTGTTTTGTTTCATGAAGAAGATAGGGTTGTCATGTTTAATAACCTTGAATAATGTTTGTTGTTCGAAGATACTTTAGACTATGATTTGGAGGACTGTGGATCTGAGATAGATAGCTTCATGATTGATATTCCTAGCATTTGTCTGACTGATGACACTCCTGAGTTATCTGATGAACCTATTTATGATGAATATCTAGAAGAACAAGTAGAGAAGATTTATTTTTCATCACACACGAAAATTTACAACAGTCCTCCTTTGTTTGATGAATGTGGTGAAAGTGTTTCTAAAGATGATGAGAAACAAGAAACTTTGGTTCAACAGGAAAGCAATCAACAACATCATGAAAGAGATCAGACTATGTATGATAGCTACCAAGAATATCTTTGGATAGTAGGTGAAAGACATAAGGAGGGGTTACTGAAACAATTGATCTCTCCTCCCTGTTTAGCAACCATTGAGTGATAAACCATTAAGTTTCAATGCGACATTTTTGCACCAGTGGAAGAAAAAATCAGCAGTGGACAAAGTGCGCAAAATCATTTCAGAAAGCTTACCCAATAGGAGGAAGTATGGATTAATTGTGAAAGTGGTATATCTCTTCCCTTCTACGATCCAGTAGCAGTTTATATGGAGTCAAAATGGGGGACTGAATTTTGTATTTCCAACTTCTTGAAGTTTGAATTTCAAAACTATAAGTACCTGCTCCTAGGGCATGTTTTGAAATTTGCAGCTGCTCCTGTCACCCTTTTGCTCAAATATGGAAGTATAATTAAGTTTGTTATTCGAATACTCGCTTGGTTGATTTGGAAGTTTTCCTATACTTGAACAAAGCAGTGATATCGGTTAGAGTAGGTGATGTATATAAATGAGCTCGACTTTGAGCACTAGAGTACAACAGTGGTTTTTAGTATGTTTCCGGTTTAGTTTGGAATTTAATATGGTTTTGTTTAAAGCATTATGACTCCATAGCCCAATGAATGCATAAGCGATTTTTTGTTTCGGAAAGGTGCAAGTAAAGCGATAGAGTTCAGAGTTTGATAAGGATGATTTCAGGTCACCCAATGGATGAAGGCACATGGTCTATTATTCTTGGTGCTTTGCAGGAAAGCACCATCCCTAGATGGAGCCTCTGTTGTAACAAATATTGAAGTTTTTTCTTTTGGTCACTTAGGAGAATGAATGGAAGCATTGGAAGTGGAACGACTGCATACACCGAGCATTAAGCCACATGGAGAAAAAGCTCACGAGTCTGGGTTTTTTGTCATCGAGGATTTGGCCGACACATATATATTAATAAATATAGCCCTGATCCTCGAATTCACTAAAGTATTAAAGGATAAGTCAGTTTAATTAAAGAATAAGAAAGATTAATGTTGACAAGTCTCATCGGGATTTCGCGACTCGAGTTGCCTTCATGCTTTAAGTTTCAAGTTTGCAATTTCTAAAAACCCGAAAGCCTGTGTTTTAATAATGATTAATCAAAAATATAAGAGTGTTTTAACTTTTAATCAATCCCATCGCAATTTCACGATTCGGGATTTCTCGCATCAAGTGTTATCGAAGTCCTGACACTTAAATCCATGAAAGGTTAAAGATTAATTGCTAATCGTGATTAATTAATAGATTAAGAAAAATGATTATTGCCTAATTAATCCCATTGCAATTTCGCAAATTGGGATTCCTTGCATGCCATAACTCTTTAAGACATGATACCCAAAACCCTGAAACCCAAAAACCCAAAATCAAGATTCCAGTCATATGCAAAAAACGACCTTGGAAAAAAACAAGCAAACATTTTTCTTAGCCTTGGGGAGGTCATTTTCCACGTTCGAATAGTCGACCGACATCTAAAGATCCTAATATTTCCAGTGGTTTCTTTATAATTTCATTTGGATCTTGTGAAGGCAGTCAAAAGTCCCCCACAAGATGAGGTTCATTTTAAAAAATGTGGCATTTTTTACTGTTCCGAGTCATCATTTTCAAATGATGGTTCTGAGCGACTGGAGGATCATTTTGAGAAATGGTCAGAGTTTTTTGTGCCTAACACATAGAATATCAAAAACCTCTCTCATTTTTCCTACAGGTGTCACATATTGGGAGAATCGAATCCATCTCCGAGCCCTAATTTTCAGATCTCATATTTTCATGTTTTCACACATGTTTGTAAAATGTAGATATGAGGAAAATGAAAACAGATCTTAGGGAAATGAGAGAGGTTTTTGCTCAGAATAAATAGATGCAAAAATGAATCTTTCACTTTATACACATATGTATCTATTCAAGAGATACAGACCTGTAACTGCAACCCTATTTTTCGGCAGTTTGGCCCATTTTCTATGGCATAAAGTTTCAAGAATCGGTTGTAACTGTTGTTATCTTTTAGATCAGAGAGGATTTCAACCTCAATACATATATGAGGAATATTTTCAAAAGAGAAGGAGAGGAGTAGTACTCTTGGGCTGTAGCACTTGTTATCATGTTTAATAAAAGAGTGTAGAGCATTTTCGATCTATATAAGAGATTCTTGTGATTTTGTTTACAGAGAATGTATTATTGCTTTGTTTTCACATCATTTCACTTGGTTTTATTTCCATTTGCTTCCCGATTTGTAACTGTGTTTGAAATGATATTCATATGTGTGTTAGATGCTCTGTTGTTGGACAGGTTATAGGTTGTTTATTGAAGAGATATGAAGGTTCATAATTCATCCTTGCTAGATGCTCTATCCCAACTATCTCTTTCCACTGATTTATGCTTGGAATTCACTCATTGCTAAGTGCTCCTTGCATTTTGATATGTTTTCTCTTTATTCTACTTCCATACTTTTTATAAATCCTTCCCTCTTTAATCAGCTTCTATCTCGCCTCTACTCCATGGATTTCCATTTCCAAAACACTCTTATTACTTTCTTGATCATTTGACTCCATGCCCAATGGACTACTTTCCGGTCCAACCCGTCAACCCTAAAAACCCAAAACTTTTTGTTACCCACATATCTGCCCACTGTTAAGCCTATTGAATATCCTGTTGTGACATATTTTTGAGAGATCCCTCTCGGGTTGGAAGGGACAGTCTCCAATCAAAAGTGGTTTGAGGTTATCTCGAAATTTATTTGCATGCAACCCAGTCAAGTCTGAGTGACAAAATTGATTTCATTTAAAATGTGCTAAGGCTTGGCTATATTAAAACCTAGAACCAAATCTTGCGACAACAGAGGGGTTGACTTTGTTCAAACAGTCAGGCTACACGAGATGTTTGTGTGAAGAAGAAATATTTACGCTTTTTTGTAGTCTTGTCGACTCTCTTCTGTTGAATAGAAGGTGCTTGGGCCAAGATTATAGTGGTTGTAATATCCTCCTGTTCACCTTTTGAATAGATTGTGAAGAAGCTAAATTTTGTAGAATGAGATACTACCTTGTGACACTGTTTAGGTGGGACAATAGTTGGAACTATCTCTGGTATTCTATATAGATGACCCCCCAAAGTAAAAATGACACTACAAGGTCAAGACTCATAAACAACATGACGCTTCCACATATATGGCTGGACCAAGAGAACATCACATACATCTAGTGGGGAAAAATCACATAATACCTCATCCTTGAAGGGTTGGATGACGTATGACAATTGACACTACTGGAAGACACAAAGATCTTGTCCTTGGTGAAGCCACTCAATGTTGTATGGCTGTGGGTGTGGTGTTTTTGACAATCCCAACTGTTTGACAACCTCTATTGAGATGAGGTTTTTCTGGCTTCTACTATCAACAATAAAAAGCAGCGGGGTCCCCTTCACCCACATCTGTGAATGAAAAATACGATCCCCCTCTTTAGGATCTATTGGTTCTTCTGGTTGAAATGTTGTGGTCACGACAATAGCAGTGGGGTCTGCATCGATGATCTGGATTTTACTAGTATTTTCAGAATCTGATTCTGAATTAGGGTTCATCTCCTTGTCTTTGATCTCGACCACCAATGACTGTTTTGAGTGACATTCCTCAGTGTTGTGCCATGGTTTTTGTGGAAATCGCACCATTTTTTGGTGTCCTTCTTTGTCTTCCTATGACCCTTCTTTTCCTGTGGCTTGGAATGGTTTTCAGGAGACTGTCTTTTAGGGTTGTCTTTATCATACTTTGGTTGTTACATATTTGTAGACCCAAACTTCTGTTTCTTTTGGTGCTTAAATTTCTGCTCGATTTTAACAATATATCGATAAGCAACACCGAGTGATGAGATGTCTAGAAAATCCATTTCAGTTTGGATGTATCTGTGTAGAGCCCCATGGTATTTCAGAACCAAATATCGTTCAGAGTCTTTGATACCTAGCTTGGTACGCAAGGTATGGAAGGTATTGGTGAACTATAGAAATTCTTGGCACCTCTCTTATCACAGTGTGGTCCATCACATGTAATGGTCCTCATAGTTTCCAACACGGTAATACTGTTCCTTTACCACATCCACAAAAAAATCCCAAGTGGGCTCGGCCCCATATATTCTAGACTCCTCTGTGAAACTTTGATCCCAGTAAGTTTCCAAAAATTGTTTGACATGGGGAATATATTTAAGGAGTGCGAAGGTGATCGTTTCCCTGTTGGAAAAATTATGAATAGAGAAATAACCTTCTATTAGATTTAACCATTTGTCTAGGGAATCTGAATCTATCTAACCTTCAAATATGGGAATATAAAAATTAACCTGTACCTTGAAAGGAGAGGTGATTCCAAAGTGATTGTTTGATGAATATGTTCCTGTTTCTATCGACAAGCGTTGAAGGATGTGGGAAAAATTCTCCATCATTTCATCCCTCTGTTGCGTGAGAGCTTGCTCAAGAAATAAATTGATAATATCTTATGCTCTATCATTTTTATTTTCTTCCTCCATGGAGGGTTTATTGGGCGTGCGAGAGTGATTTTATTCAAGAGAGATAATCTCAAGACCCAAATTTCTATACTCAGACCTCATCGGGGACATGCACTGAAAAAAAACGATCAAGAGCGGCTTGCTTTGATACCACTAATCTGGATTATTTTTCGACACAAAATGAGAGCGAATATATAATAAATAAATGCACAGAGATATCATGGATATCCATTAATATAACATAAATGTATCAGAGATGCAACCATAAACACAGAGATACAATAATATATGATTTCTATTAATGAAATAAATGTACAGAGACTGTAAAAATATAGAGTGAAAGACTCGCTAGAATGGTGCCATCTTATCTCTGAAAATATATGTGACGACCACTCACATTCACAAGAATATGATTATTAAAATGAGGCTCTAAGGACCTTTTTAAGATAAGTAAAATCCAAAACCCTAACCCCGGAAGATGAAAATCCAAAAGGTTTGTGGGCCTGGATGGGGGTAGTTGATACGTCAACTTCCTGGGGGGATAATTTTGCATAGGATCTCTGTTTAGGGCACTCGATACACCATTGGAAAGGTATAACTGAGAAAAACGATTTCCAACTGATCTAGGATTGTACATTGGGATGTTTCTTGGACCCTGAATCCCCCAAAAATGTCGTTTAGGGGCTCAAAATGACCTCGAAAGTTTGGAACCTGAAAAACTGCCGAAAAACTGCCAAGATGGAAAACTATTTTTCAAGCTCATGGAATTGGTGGGTGGTCACTTATATCCACCTAGATCAATTGTAATTATGTTTATAGGCTAGTTATCCAAGTGGTTATAAGCTGGGAGGATTCTTTGTTTATTAGGTCTGGGAGGCTTATGTGTTTATCCAACTTGTTCCTGAAGGCCTAGAAGGGGAGTGTGGAAGCCGAAGGACTATAAAGCAGAGAAGGGGCACACTTCCTGGGGTGGGACATGCATGTGGGGAATGAAGGACTATAAGTTGTGGATGTGAGTGGACTCCTGGGGACATAATCCTTACTAGAGACTTTGTAACCTCGACCTATCCTATGATTCCCTTTACCCTAGGTGGAGTTTAGTCCCAGCTCGGGGGTGACCCACTATTGATAGCTTGGATCAATGTGGTATAAGGCTGGGAGGTTCGTGGAAGGTTTGCAAGCAGTTGGCGGCTTTCATAAAACGATAAGTACCATTTCTATGTTAATGTTTATGCTATGTATCATGTACATGTCTTGATATTAATAATATTACTTGTGTAAGTTGTCTATAGAAGATTCCTCTGATTTCCACATTAATTTGTGTATTAGTAGAATGCATATTATTTGTTTAATTTTATATGTATGATGTTCTGCAAAGAGATCTGTGTGCCATATCCCAGCAGGTTTATGCCCGGGTATGGACAATTTTTACTATCAAAAACAGAGTGAGAAGTTTTTCAGTGGCATGCTTCAACTTTGGAGGTTGGGGATGATACACACGACCTCGCCTTGCTTCTCCACTCCTTTAATATTTCTCTAATTCAATGCATTAAACGTTGCATATTGTATTATTAACTATAGTACTTATATTTTTATTACATTTTATATCATGATACATGTGGGTTCTTATTTCAGTTCATATATATAGTGTCATACATTTGTTTCTATGCGTGCTATGAATAAATGTGTTTTTTATCGTTGTTGTTATATAGTGTTTCATATATATTGCTAGGAATTATCATATGAACTATATATATATATATATATATATATATATATATATAGTATTTAATCATTTTTAACCATAGTATATAAGTGTTATTTATCTTTATGATTGTTTTACCAACATCATTCAATAAGTGCAGAATAAATAATCCATGAGCAGTGAGAAATCATACACATACATAGTACACTAATATTTTTACATGGAAAACCAATGCGAGAGAAAACCATGAAACAATTTTTCTTGTATTTATTTAAGAATTACATTCGTTGGTAGGACAAAATTCCTTTGTTCTCCAGCTACAACTGGAAGGAGGATCCAATCCCCTATATTTTTAGGCTACAACCTGAGGGAATATTCAACTCCCCAATTCTCTGGCTAGAACCAAAAAGAGGCTACAACCCCCTATGTTCTCCAGCTACAATCAGAAGGTGGCTAAAACCACCTATCCTTGACCTATCCAAACCTCTCTGAAATATAACTGTCAAATGTAGACAATGTTTCATTGTCACTAAATCAACTATGTCACTATAATAACTGTCACTTAAATCTTGTCCCAACCTATACCAAACTTCTTCAAAAATTTTTTGTAGATCCGTGACCTGTCTATAATGAAAAACACAGGTATCCATGCCTTTCCCTTCTACAACTCACGAATGTTTGTGCCTCTACTTTCTAAAACTCGTTGACTAGCAAAAAACTATGCTAATAAACCAACACTCTCACTGTCTCTCTATCTATGCCATTGTCTCAATTTCTTTTACCGTTTGATCACTTTCTTACTATTCACAAACCGGTTGATCTGATAGAAAATATACTCATACAATATCCAAGGATATATAACACAACCATGTACTAGCTTTATACATATGTCTAACCAAAATCATGTGATATAAGAACCCTTACATTAACCATACAACAAACCCTCGTTGTCATGCAAACCCATCCTATACTGATAACACTATGTATCAACCATAAACCCTTAACCATACTCCAAATAACATAGGATATGTCTTAACAATATTCTCAATGAAGTATCCCAACAAAAAACAACCAATACAATAGCACTGTATCTCTGTAGATCTATCTTGTACATAATATACTTTACAACAAGCAATCCCTCAAGGAAAAGATCTCAATCTCTCATGACCATATCAAAACATTCACCATGGATCTACTTTAGATAAGCATATAACATACCTTTTGTTACTATATATAGCTTAGATTTACCTTGTTACTGTTAGATCTTCCTGTAGCTTCTTCTTTTCTCAACAACCTATCACTGAATATAGATTTGGTCTTCCTTTTCATCTTTGGCAACAAATATGTTCTTTTTATTCATTAACTCAATGACTATATGTGCTTTGTCTCACAATGGCCTGTGTATTCCCACACACTTATAGTAATGCAACCTATGGATGCCCTTAGTAAAACCCTAGTTCAGTACCCACAGTCTCGACCATTCGAACCTGCAACTTTGTTGCTGCTTCAGACTCACTACTATAGATTTGTCAATGATACATGCTCATAACATTTCACAAAAACAAATATTCAATGTGGCCACATTAGGTGCTAATAGGAGACCATTTTTCTCTTATTTATACTCTCCAAGTAGCTTCCTCTAGGGGTTATCTTCTAACTGTTTTACCCAACTTCCTTATTTTATGGCTAACCCTCTTCTAACTACTTTTTCCACTTACAACCACTTTATCCGCAAATAGTAAACACACCACTTCTAGTTGCAACTAAATCATTTTTAATTATTTTATTTTTGCAACAACCTAACTCATGATTACATCCTAGTTACAACTACTTTTACTAGTAAACTTCTTCTAGGAGATTCTAGAATAAATTGACTTCTTTGACCTTCTAGGGGATTCTAGATAACTCGTGAGGGTTCTCAAACTTCACTAAACCATATCTCCTCAACCGTGAGGAACTACATGACATACCACATATCACCGTAAATGACACGACATGTACTATCCATCTATAATAGTCTCACCTGAAAATTCACTGATCTCCATTACATTGTTCCTCAACCAAACTTTGGTTCCTTAACCAAATTGCTTGGGCTACTAGAATTTTCTACCGGACTTTCTTCAAGGGTTGACATCAATAAAAACCAACCCAATTGATCAACAATCTCCCCCTTTGGCATTGATGGAAACACTCTGATGCAACAATGAAGTCATATCATTCATGCTCACCTTGTGACCATCACTCCCCATGGAATCATGCATCTGTGCTCTCTCTCTAAGAAGCTAACTATATATTCATGCATTTGATGAATCTCTCCCCCTTTGACATTAATGGAAAATGTAACTTCTATTCGGGGACACTCCCCTTAACTAAACTATCATTGGGGCTTCTCCCCCTAACTAAACTCTCCTTGAGATTGCTCCCCCAAACTAAATTTTACTCTTTATGATGATTCATCATGTTAATACAATACATATAATAATATCATTCAGAATTCATTATGGGGAATAAACTATGCCAAGTTTCTGGCGAAGATACTCAAAATATTCCCTTGGAAGTGGTTTTGTAAAGATGTCTGCAATCTATTCTTTGGTCTCAACATACTCAAATCAAATGTTCTTTTCTTCAACATGTTCCCGTATAAAATGAAACTTGATTGGAATATGCTTCATCTTGGAGTGCATCACAAGATTCTTTGAGATACTGATAGCACGCAGGTTAACATAATATATCGAAATGGGCTCATGGTACTCAACATGTATAGCTGTCAATGCTTACTTCACCCATAGGACCTGTGTACAACATGTTGTTGCTGCTATATACTCTGCCTCAACTATAGACAATGATATTGATGACTATTTTTTGCTTAGCCAAGATACCAAACACTCATCCAAGTAGAACGTTGATCAACTAGTACTTCTTCGATCATCAAGGCAACCTTCCCAATCTACATCGGTGTAGGAAACAAGTGATAGATCCTTTCCTTTTGGATACCATAATCCAAACTCTTCTGTACCCTTGAGATATTTGAATATCCTCTTTACTGCTAGAACATGTGATGCCTTTGGTGCTGCTTGAAATTGTGCCATTTGTCCAAGTTCCTGCATTACATCTGGTCTGGATACTGTCACATAAAGTAAGATTCCAATCATTGACCTATACTTCCATTGATATGTAGACTTTGAATCATCATCTTTACTTAACTTACAATTGTTCTGGATATGACTATTGATTGGTTTGCAATATTCCATTCTGAACCTTTTTAACATTTCTCTGATATACTTGGTTTGAAAAATAAAAATGCCTTGGTTTCTTTGACATATCTGAAGGCCCAAAAACAAGGATAATTCTCCAAGTAATGCAATTTTGAACTCATTCTGCATATCCTTTTCAAATTTCTATCTCATCATCTCATCATCACTTCCAAAGATAATATTATCAACATAAACTTCAATTAACAAAATGCTATCTTGATTTACCTTGATGTAGAGGTTACTGTATGCATTTCCTTCCTGAATCCTTGTTGTTGTAAGTATATGTCCAGTCTAGAATACCATGCTCTAGGGGGATGTTTAAGACCATACAAGGCCTTCTTCAAACTGCAAACACAATTTTCATTCTCTGACAACTAAAATCCTTCTGGTTTCTCAATGTAGACTTGTTCTTCTAGATCATCATTTAGGAAGGAAAATTTCACATCTATCTAATACACTTTAATATTCTTCGAGCATGCATAAGTGAGGATCAATCTAATTGCTTCCATTATGGAAACTGGGGGAAACGTCTCTTCAAAGTCGATACCTTCAACCTGAGCGTATCCTTTATATACCAATATAGCTTTGTTCCTGGTAACCTGTCCATATTCATTCAATTTATTTCTTAAGACCCACCTTCTGCCGATCACATTCTTGTACCTTGTCCTTGGAACTAGTTCCCAAGTGTCATTATTCTCTATCTAATCCAACTCTCCATCCATGTCTTTTTATCCAAAATTCATCCTTGTTGGATTCCTCAAAACTTCTTGGCTCAATTGTAGATAAGAGTGCTAGGTGTACTTGTTATGGTGAATGAATTTTGCTTCTAGTCTCAACCTCTGCATCTTTTTTCTTGATAATATGAAATGATGGATGATTCTTCTATATTCACCTGCTAGGTGTCTTTGGAGGTACTTGAAGATATTTTTGTTCCTTCAATTTTGTTTCTAACTGCTCTTCTTCATCTTCATCTTCTACTACTTCTTCTTCCTTTGCTTCTTCTTCATGAGCCTATTCTAGTGAATCCTTTTCTTCTTCTTCATGAACCTGTTCTATTGAATCATTTTCTTCTTCCTTTATTCTTCTTCCACTTGTCTCATCAAATGTCACATTTATTCTTTCCACAATTTTCTTGAGCCTTATATTGAATCATTTGTATGCTTTCCTTATACTCGAATACCCAACAAGTATGCCTTTGTCCACACAAGAACTAAACTTTCCCATTCTTCCATCTTCTCTTTTGATGTAGCATTTGCTTCCAAAAAATATGAAGTGCTTCACATTCCCTGGTCTTCCTTTCCATAGCTCATAGGGATTTTTATCATTGTTGTTTACAAGTGTTCGTCTATTTTGAATGTTAACTATTGTATGAACTACATGTGCCCAAAATACGCCTGTCAACTTGTAATCCATTAACATAGTTTGAGTCATTTTATGTACTATCTTGTTTTTCCTTTCAATGACTCCATTCTGTTGTGGTGTCCTAGAAATGAAGAATTTCCTTTTTATCCCATTCTTACTGCAAAATTCCATAAATTCCTTTGAAGTAAATTATCCTCCATTATCCAATCTCAAACATTTGATTTTTGAATCTATTTCATTTTCAACCGTCTCCTTGTATATCTTGAAGTTCTCGAGTGCTTATGACTTCTTCTTGAGAAAAACAACTGTATTTATTCTTGTAAAATCATCAACTAATAGCATAAAATATTGCTCACCTTTCAACCCCTTTGTTCTAGTTGGTCCAACTAGATCAATATGCATAATTTCCGGTGACTTTGTTGTGGAGTATTCCTTTGACTTGAAACTAGTCTTGGTTTGCTTTCCTTATTGACAATTCTTGCATAAAGTGTTGGTTGGCTTCGTGATCTGGGGTATTTCTATGACTGCTTCCTTTTTGTTTACCTTGAGAATATTATCAAAGTTTATGTGATCCATTCTTCTGTGCCATATCCAAACTTCATCTTCCTTTCCTGAACAACATTTTTCATTTCCAATTTCACTTAATACATATATGTTTCTTGAAGTTCTCACAACTGTCGCAACCACTCTACCTAAACCTTATTTTCTTAAAGCGCACTTCTATGAATCAAACAAAGGTTTGTGACCTTGGTCAAAAATTTGAATTACAATCAGAAGATTGTGTTTCATATCTTCCACTAGTAGAACATTCTCTTCATTGGTATCCTTATTTCCAATTCTGACTATGACTCTTCCAACTATTTTGGCTGAGTTGTCGTTTCCAAAGGAGATTGATCCATCTATTTCCCTTCTCAAGGTTAGAAATGTGTGTTTATCACATGCCATTTTCTTTGAGCAACCACTGTCAACATACCAACCACATTTCTTTTGTTTAGTTTGTAGACAAAGTGTGCATTCTTCATTGTTGAACCGATTCTTCTTCCTTATCCATATTCTTTTAGGTTCATGTCTGTGACTGTTGTTATTATGTTCTGATTCTTTTGGAGGAATTTTCATTCTACAATATTTGACCATGTATCCAAATTCGTTGCACTTGTAACATTCCATCTCAGTAATCAAGGATTCAAAAATGTTTTATCTTTTGTTTTGTGTTTCACTAGGAATTCTTGAATAATCATTTCGTTCATAACTTTCATGGTTGTCATTGTTCCTGTTATTTTCTCTACAACTCATAGCCTTATTTCCAAAATTGTTACATGAATAACATAAAACAAGAAATATAGTTTGATACCTAGGAGTTGTAGATCTTATAAAATGATCTACTCTTTTGAATCCTTCTTGTTTTCGGTTGTTGCTGATTCTAAAATATGAATCTTCTAGGTGGAGGAGTGTCTCTGTGATATTCCTTGTGAAATTTTTTGTCTCCTCTGACTATTTATGTATACGTTCTTGGCTATGTTTATTGATATGTTGTTTTGGGGCTTGATCCTTTTTATGTATGGTTGTATCCTAGTCCATACTTATCATGATTTTGCTTGTGAATGCTAATAATCTCGTCCAAAACTTTGGAGTTGTTATGCATGTGTTTATTTTGAAGATCTTTTCTCAATGTGACAATCTCTTCTTCCAAATTTCCAATGACCCTGTCTCTTTCTTCTACCTGTTCTCTGAGTTTTTCTTCAATCCTCTTGTCTTACTCTACTTGGATTTTTTATTTAGTAATCATATGATATAGTTCTTCAGAGTCTGAATTATGAACTCCTCTTTCATTTAGTTCTACTTGAGTCTTGAAGTGACTTGTTTTTCTTCTTCGCTCATTTTATAACTTCAATGGCACTTAACAATTCTTCTCTATAGTCAACTTCTGCCTCTTCATATTCTTCTTTCGAACCTTCTTCATCGGTATATTCTACTTCCATTAATAGAACCCTTTCTGTATCACTTTCACTAACTTCATCTTCGTCTGATGAGGTGTTGTCCTCTTTGGTGCAAAACCTTTTCTTGAAAAATTTCTTTCTGGTTCTTTTTCCTTTGTATGTTTGTTTTCTATTTGAATCATCTTCTTCATTTATTTTCTTTTTCTTATGGGGACATTTGTTAGAAAAATAACCAATATCATCACAATTAAAACAAATCAATGGAAGCTTACCTCTATATTTTTTGGTCCCTTTTTTTCAGTCTTTTGACAAAGTTGACTACTTCTTCATCATCTTGTGAGATGTCACTGCTGATGCCATACAAATTTGTCTTTTGTTTTCCCTTTTGTTTTTACTTCTTGGAGTCTTTGAATGATGATTCTTTTGTAATAAGATTATCTTGCTCTGTTCTCATCTCATAAGTTGTGATTTTACCATGCATCTCATCCATGGTCAGTGTAGCAAGATCCTCTCTCTCTTCTAGTGTTGAGATATTTGAATCAAATCTCATTGGTAGAGATATCAATACCTTTTTTACAATGATCTATTCATTTACCTCATCTCCCTAGCATTTGATATTGTTTACTACTTCATAAACTCGTAGAAAGTAGGAAGCTATGTTCGCATCTTCATTCATCTTCAGTTGTTCAAACTTTGCTTTGAAAATTTGAAGTTTATCTTCTTTGAATTTCTCATCTCCTTCATATACATTCTTCAACTTGACCCATATGTCCTTTGTAGAATCATAATGCATAAATTTGTTTTATATTTATTTATAAAAAACATTCAGGAGTGTACTTGTAGCTCTTGAATTATTTTCTTCAAGTTTCTTTCCATCTTTATTTGTTGGAGGAATGGTTTGTGCTTTGAATCCATATACCACTAATCGCCAAACATCAAATATTAGAGCCTGTATGTGTGTCTTCATTTTTATTCTATAGAAGGAATAATATTCTCCCTCAAACTATGGTATCCCAATCTTAGAGTAATCCATGATCTCCTTCCAGTGGTTAAAATATCTCTTGAAGGACCTTCTTTGATACCAATTGTTGGATTACTGAGAGGGGGGATGAATCAGTAATAGATAAATTTAATCCTTTTTAACCACAATATATAAGTGTTTTTTATCTTTATGATAAATTTACCAATATAATTCAACAAGTTTAGAATAAATAAACCATGAACAATGAGCAATCTTACACATACACAATACACTGATATTTTTACGTGGAAACTCAATGCATGAGAAAACCATGGAATGATTTTTCTTTTATGTCTTTAAGAATTACATTCATTGGAAGAACCAATTTCTTTTGTTCTCCAGTTGCAACTGGAAGGAGGCTCCAACCCCCTATATTTTCAGGCTACAACCTAAGGGAATATCCAACTCCCCAATTATCTGGCTACAACTAGAAGGAGGCTACAAACCCCTATGTTCTTCGGCTACAACCAAAAGGTGGATACAACCATCAGTCCATGCCCTATCCAAACCTCTATGAAATATAACTATAAAATGTAGATAACATGTCATTGTCACTGAATCAACTCTGTCACTGTAATAACTATCACTAAAATACTATCCCAACATGTACCAAACTTCTTCAAAACTTTCCTGCAAATCCTCAACCTGTCTATAATGAAACATGCAGGTATCCATTCCTTTCCCTTCTGGAACTAATGCATATATGTGCCTCTACTTTTTGCAACTCACAGAATAGCACAAAACTCTGCTAGTACACCAACACTCTCACTGTCTCTTTTTCTGTGTCACTGTCTAATCACTATGTTAGTTTTCAAAAAATCATTGATCTGATAGAAAAAATACTCATCCAATATCTAGGTAGATTTAACACAACCATGTACTATGTTTATACATATATATAATTGAACTCAAGTGATATAAGAACCCTTACATTAACCATACAACAAACCCTCATTGTCATGCAAACCTAGCCTGCACTGATAACACTATGTCTCAACCATAAACCCTCAACCATACTCCAAATAACATAGGATATGTCTTAACAAGATGTTCAATGAAGTATCCCAACAACAAACAACCAATACAATATCATTGTATCTCTATAGACATGTCTTGTACGTAATATACTATACAACAAATAGTCCCTCAGTGATAACATCTCAATCTCCCATGACCATATCAAAACATTCACCAAGGATCTACTTTAGATATGTATATAACATACCTTTTGTTACTATATATATCTTAGTTGTACCTTCTTACAGTTAGATCTTCCTATAGCTTCTTCTCTGCTCAACAACCTGTTACTAAATATAGATCTAGTCTTCCTTTTCAACTTTGGCAATAGATCCATGCTTTGTCTTCATTAACCTCGCAGGTATCCATGCTTTGTCTTACTGTGTCCTATAGATGTTCGCGCCCTTATAGTACTACAACCTGCAAATGTCCTTAGTAAAACCCTAGTTCAATACTCACAATATTGACCCTTCCAACCTACAACTTTGTCTCTACTTCTGACTCACTACTATATATTTGTCAATGATACCTGATGATAACATTTTGGAAAAATAGATGTATTAAATATGCTCACATTAGGTGCTAATAGGAGACTCTTGTTGTCTTATTTATACTCTCCAAGTAGCTTCCTTTAGGGGTTATATTCTAAATTTTTTAACCAACTTCCTTCTTTTAGGGCCAACTGCTTCTAACTACTTTGTCCACTTACAACCACTTTATCCACAAATAGTAAACACACCACTTCTAGTTGCAACTAAATAATTTTTAATTATTTTCTTTTTTCAACAACTTAACTCATGATTAACTCCTAGTTACAACCACTTTGAATAGTAAACTTCTTCTAGGAGATTCTAGAATAAATTTACTTCTTTAGGGGCTTATAAATAACTCATGAGGGTTCTCCAACTTCACTAAGCCATATCTCCTCAATCGTGAGGAAATACATGGCATAGCACATATCACCAGAAACAAAACGACATGTAATATCCATCTAGAATAGTCTCACCTGCAAATTCACTGATATCCATTACATCATTCCTCAAACAAACTTGGTTTCCTTAACCAAAATGCTAGGGATACTAGAATTGTATACCAAACTTACTTCAAGGGTTGACATCAATGACAACCAACCCAATTAATCAACACACACACACACACACACACACACACACACACACACACACACACACACACACACACAGAGATACAATCATATTGATTTTCCTTATAATATATTGTTAGATACTTGATTTTTATGTTGTCAAATGTTATGTTGTGGTATTAATACATCGTTTTGGTTATATTGTTGCTTGCACAAATTGTATCCTTATATAAATTGTTTTGTTTGTCATATTGAATATATTGTTTATTTTTTATATATTGTTTTGTTTGTGATATTGTATATATTGTTATATTAGTTTATTGTTGGATTACTTGTATATCATTATGTTATATGGTATCTCATATGCATTTTTATAAATGTCGTAGTCTCAATGTTCTATGAAATGATTCTTCTGCGGTCAATTTTTCCAGGAACATTTGCTTGAAATCCAACAAGAAATTGTTAGATTCATATATTTGAGTGATTATTTATGTATAATCCGAGTGCCCCGAGGGTTTTTCAGCATGATGAATCCATTTCTGCATTCAGAAATGGATTTTTAACAACAAAAAATATTGATCTCATGTAGATTCGTGTTGTCGAATTCTGACAAAAAAAACATTTCGTAGAACATTTAGACAATGTCGTTATAATTGTTATGTTATATAGTGGCTCATTGTTTTGTTATATATATGTATATATTATAATTTTTTATGTCATATTATGTATACATATATTTTTGTGTCTTCATATAAACATGAATGCAGTGTTAGATGGAATATTGTTGTAAGGCGATCTCATCCATAAAAAATAATAGAGGACAAAAGTAATTCCATATCAACACATACCTCATTCTTCTTCTTTTTTTTTCTCAGGTGTATCTCTTCTTGGACCCAACTTTGAAGTGTGCACTTTCATTTCTTTAATTTCCTACAACATAAGTGTAGGTCCAGTACATGAATATTATTAAAGGTTAAGGAAATTAATACACTACTCACACAAAGTTTCATGAACATCCTCGCATGACAGATTGCAACTCAGAATCTCTATAGAATTAGTCGTTCCACAACCCGATGACGATTTCCTTAGTGTTAATCTTCAACAATTTTCTTTCTTTAATTTCCTGTAGCGTTCTTTCTTTAATTTGCTTGGTTTGTTTGGATTATTGCTGACATAGGATATATTAGAGATTTAATCATGCATTTCCTATGCTTGCACCTCTAAGTTTATGAACCCCTAGGTTGACATTAAATGTAATGGAAATGATCACATATAATTCACTTGAATTTTTTTTCTCTGTTACCGAGGAAGTGATAAAGGGATTAGAGCCTAGGAAGGTAGGTTTATTTTAAATTACACAACTTGGAGGAGGAGAAGCGGTAAGATGCAAAGGCACCCTTCATAAATTTTGAAGGGATTCTAGCCCAACACATCCATTGTAGTGAGTTTCTCCAAAGCCTCATTGTTTTCTTTAATGCAAGTGTGTTTTCCTTTAGGTTGATTCATGAAAAGAAGAGAATCCTAACTTGTGTGAAAAAATAACTTGGTTACAATAGGATCCTAGTAGCACGGTGGCACTTCAAGTACATGATTAGTTTGCTTGTATTTTATTTAAGTGTGTTTCCTTTTAATTTCTTCAATATATTTAAGGTTTTATTTTGGGAGATATAAGATTCCCCATATAGTAACCCCTATGCAAGAAAATACCTACGAAATGGAAAAATAAGGATGCTCAAGAGCCCGTTGAACAAAAGAGGAAATGCTACTCTGAGAGATTTTCAAATCCTAGCAACAACTAGTGTGTTTTCCTCTTAGGAAGAGAAAATCTTGACCGCAATCAGGAACATACCTTCCTCTCTAGAAGTGATAAAAGAACAAAATTTCCATGAGCCACATACACAAGAATATCTAGAATCATTATTTGATCACCCTTGCCAAATTGTCGAGGAAACCAAGGAATCATGGGCTGCATTCGATGGAGATCAACTGTTAGAACTTGAGATCGAGGAGTTCCTAACATGCCTATCACCCGTCCCCCTATGCACTCAAGAGAAAAACCATTTGATAGTAGGATATTTGCATGACATTGCAGATAAAGACATGCAAAGTGGTCCAAATGAACAAGTGAACCAAGAACATTATGACTTTATTGATTGTTGGTTCTAGATGACTATCAGGTTGAAGCACCACATTCTTATTCAACAAATATTTACATCCTATCATACAAAGAAATTGGTATCTCATGCTCTGGTATACATTAAATCATATCTTTCAAACTTGAGTGTGAATATATTTGTAATCTTATTACACACATGGCTTCTATGGAAATACTCCTACCCTTGAGTAAAGGGATTCTTTTTTCAAGTAGAGTAGGATAGTTGTAATAAATAAATAAAATAGTAAAGAGAAGAATAAGTTGAATTGTTAAAACCAATATACTTGTGCAACTAGACATGAGCTTTACATGAAATCCAGGAAACTAGCGAGAAACGTTCACAATAAGTTATGTAAGTTTTTGTTGGTTCAAATCTTGTATTATATTATTCAAATCATTTATGTTTTATACTCGCGTTGGATGATGTGGATTCCTTAAATCCCACCTTTTGACAAATCTCATCCCATCGACTCCATCACATCATATGGGATTGCGATTAGAGAATGTAAAAGTACCTTGGAGTTTGCATGCCTTAATGGTAGAATTCCTTGTTAAAGAGAATGTGATACATCAATGTATCTTGATCCTAATAACTTGCAGGGGACTTGACATCAATACATCTATTCGTACCTTCTTGGTTGTACTTTAGTACCTTGACACTCATTGTAATTATTGGTGAGTGATTACGCGTTAGTTAACAGTTTCAATTATTGAATGGTATTCCAATGAATTTTTTCCATGTTCGAATTCAAGAACATTCATTCACATGGACTAGCTTTTACATACGTGCGGATAAAGGATGAAGACTGTATGCTTTCATGGTATCAACAAAATCTTGCAACAATTTGTTTTCTTGTATCAACTTGTTCCAATGAAAGAATTCCACTTAGTCTTAAACAATTTGCATGAGGACATGCAAACCCTTCAGTTTGGGGGAGATCTTCATATCCCTGTCCATATCCTACACATGTCTTCTTTCATTGAGCATCGATTTGTTCCATGCACTTGGAACTAGTTTTATTGCTTGCGACACTAGTTCCTCCTTTGTAACGTAGTATCCTTTTATTCTTTTTCAAGCTCATTAAATATATGAAAAAGGATAAAAAAATTAAATATTCCAAAAAAGAGGGGATGTGAAAAAATTCTCTTTTATTGGAAGCAATCTAGTGACCCTTAGACAAAGCACATCCTTCAGTTTGTTTTGCAAGCATTGGTATTTAGTATGACCTTAGGAATCTGTTCTCGTTACATAGAGTTGTGTCCTCCTCTATTTGGTTAATCTTCTAAGAACATGGAGAGTTTTTGGTGCCTCTTGTGCCATAAACTTATGTCAATAGCATGTTTCCCGAGTCTTTTCATATTTCGTTCTCTTGTCCAAGGGAAATTCCAACAACTTAAGTCGGTCATTCTACGATAATCTCTTTACCTTCATGAGTCGACCATCCTAAGAATTGTTACAGGTATGAAATAACTGAG
>ML781026.1:1459808-1471148 GCA_009831015.1 Picea engelmannii | reverse complement strand
GCATTATATAGATTCACCACATGCAGAGGTTTTCCATGCGTTTATGAACTCCAACTCCAGTCTTCCTTTCTTTCATACTTTCTTCTACTTTTCGCATGCCAGCCTTCTCCTTGATTTTCTGAACTGCCTCTTTGCATGCCTCCTTTACGCATGCCATCTCATGCAACGCTGTCTTAACTGCCAGTCTATTTTTAGACTAAAAGTCTTTCTGCTTTTCTTAATTCCAACTGCAGTTTCCTTTTTCGTTTATTCTTTCTTCTGCTTTTCGTATGCCAGCGTTCTCCCTGATTTTCTGAACTGGCTCTTTACTTGCCTCCTCTATGCATGCCACATCATCTAACGCTGTGTTCCAGCATCTGTGTTCCAGTAGTCGTGTTCCAGTAGTCGTGTTCCAGCATTCGTGTTCCAACAGTCGTGTTTCAACATTCGTGTTCCAGCAGTCGTGTTTCAGCAGTCGTGTTCCAGCATTCATGTTCCAACAGTCGTGTTTCAACATCTACGTTTCAGCATGTTTCACTTTTGTGTTGCAACATCTGTGTTCGCTTCCAACAGTCGTGTTTCAGCATTCGTGTTTCAGCATTTGTGTTGCAGCATCTGTGTTCGTATAAACAATCGATTGCCATCAATGACAACCTTGATCATCTGCGTCATTCTTCTGTTATAGCCATCAATGACAACCTTAACCATCTGCGCTAGCTTCTGTGTTCCAGCGCTGTTTCAGCACTGTGTTTCAGCGTCTGTGTTTGCATTTGTGTTGCAGCAGTTCGCATTTGTGTTGCAGCAGTTCACATTTGTGTTGCAGCGTGTTTCAGCATCTGTTGTTCATAAACAATCGATTGCCATCAATGACAACCTTGATTATCTACGTCATCTTTGCTGTAGCCATATTTCCAACAAGAATCCTGTCAAGTTCACATTCAAAATCAATGAAGTTCTGTGCCTAATGATCGAGATCCTCCAGTATTTCCATGAAAACTTGTTGAAGACCTCAGGGTAGTGAGTCTTACACTCCTATTATACTCCTACCTGAAGTTTGAAGATCTTGAATATATTTCTCGAGTCATGAAGTTATCATCTCCAACTACATGCATTGATTCCTCATTAGGATTCATATTACATTTTATTTGTAAATATTCCAATGATTTTGAGATGTAGATCCGTTGTGTATTATTCGTGGCTATATTTTTTATAGGCATACACATTAATTATGTAGACATGATTATTGTATATGACATGGATTTGCAGTGTACTTGATTGGAATCCATGCTTAGTTTGTCCCAAGCATGGGTGTTCTTGCCTCGATGATTATTATTATTATTATTTTGCAGATGACACACTCACGAATACTCGTCTGGGCTCACTCGAATCGGTGCCTTCCCTCTTTATTAAAGATGTTGTAATGCATTTTAGTCATCAGTTTCTCTTCTAACATCACACATCAAGGGGCATTTGTTATAGCTCAAAATGCCACTACTATATATTTTTTACATTGGCCTACTCATTTTCACATTTGTCAACCATTTTTTTTAGGTTCCTCTTAAAAAACACCTTTTTGTATGGTGTACATGCCCTGCTACATATGCAACATGCGTACATCACTAGTTGCATACATGATATCCCACGTATACTCTAAAAAGTTTTAAAAAATAAAATAGTATGCACTTTTGGGCAGAGTTTATGGGCTATGTTGGGTTGCACAACCATCCTACCTCCTGTAGCCCTTCTGAAAATTGAATAAACATCATTTTATCCATATAAAAAGGTCCTAGGGGGGTTATTTGGATATACGAAAGAAGAGGAAAGTGAACTCTACCAAAATTTCTCCCTTGCATTCCAATCCTTTTGCATCATGTTCTGAGTTTTCATCCTCAACATTCCCAACCATTCATACTCCTTATACAATCCATCCCTTTTCCCTATATTTACATGTTGGTTTTGATGATTTCACATTGGGAGTGATGCACTTGGAGTCAAAATAAAGAAACAGAACTATAGGTCGATGATCCCCTCATGTACTAAGTCCTGTATGTAGTGCATGTGGATATCGATGTGCTTTGTCCGCTGCCTCTAAACTAGATATCTGTAGAACTTCAGAGGGCTCTAGTTTTCACACCAGATGATGATCGGTCAGTGAAACTGAATTCCCAACTTAGTGAGAAAATGTTGTAGACACATAGCCTGAATGGTTATGTTAACTACCCATTTATACTCTTCCTCAACTGAATATAGAGTAATGGAAACTTGCTTCTTGCTCGACCAATAGATAGGCCTAGAACCAATACTAAGTGAGTAACCTGATGTGGACTTGGGATTAGTGCTATCACCAGCCCAGTCAGAATCAGTAAACCTGATGAGATATAATGTAGATTTTGTTTCATAATCAATCCCAAATGCGATGGTGCCCTGTACATATGGAAGGATATGCTTTGCATCCTTCCAATGTAGCTCATGCAGCTCCTGCATGAACCTAGAAACTCCTCCAACTGCATAGGATAGGTATGGTTTGGAGTGTGTGAGATACAACAAGATCCCCAATAGTTGTCTGTAAAATGTGTTGTCAACCAGTGGAGTCTCCCCACCATCCTCAAGTTTGAATCCTAATAGAAAAGGAGTTGGATAAGACTTGCAGTTTTTCATGTTAAATCTCTTAAGGAGATATCGTGCATACTTGGCTTGAGACAATTTGATTCTTGATGCATCCTGACTGATATTGAGTCCAAGGAAAAAGTGTAGTGGACCCATGTCCATCATCAAAAACATATCATGTAGAATCCTCTTGACTACAGCAATCCCTGAAGTCGAGCAACCGATGATCAACAAATCATCAACATACAAAACTAAGAGTAGAAGTGAATCAATCATCTTGAGCATGTAGAAATTCAGGTATGATTTACAATGTACAAAGTTCTATGACAACAGGTAGGAGTCCATCTTGGCATACCATGCCCTCAGAGCCTTCTTGAGGCCATAAAGGGAATTCTTTAGTCGATAGACAAAAGATGATTCCTTCATAAATCCATGGGGATGCTCCATATAGATATCCTCATAGAGATAACTGTGAAGAAATGCATTTTCATGTCCATATGATGGACTTCCCATCCCTTGGTTTCTGTAATGGAAAGTGTCAATCGTATGGAATCCATCTTCACTACTGGAGTGAAGGTCTCATCATGGTCAATACCATGCACCTGCTAAAAGCCTTTGGAAACAAGCCTGTCTTTCTATATGCTAATCTATCCATCCACTGTGCTCTTCATCCTGTAGACCCATATGCATCTGACAAGTTTCCTCTCAGAAGGAACGGGAACTAGATCCCAATTCTGTTTCTCGAGGAGGGATTTGTACTCCTCCTACATGGTGGATTCCCAAAATGGATTTCTAGCAGCCTCTCCATAAGACTATGGATATGAATACCGGATCAAGAAAATACTCCTAGAGGGAAATGGTTCAATGGCAGTGCGTGCAAGAGGAGTCTCCTTGAAATTAGATTGATTCCTCCTAGTATTAACTAGATCTCCAACATGATCCCTTGCATACTAAAGAGTAGTATGTGCCCACTTGGGCCTCTACTCTGGCTCTGCAACTACATCTGGATTCTCTGACTCTGCATTTGAATGTACTGACTTTGTATCTAAATCATCTGAGTCCTATGAATCATAACTCTCATCTGAAGAAGAGTTAGCATGTACGTGCTCATCATATCGGATGGGTGGAAGAATGAACGTGTATGCATGTGGATGTTGAGGTACATGCGAGACACTTTCTTTGAATTGGACACTTCGCTCAATGATGAGCCAGTACGAGGAAAGATCAATAAGTCTATATCCCTTCACACCGTTGGGGTATCCAACAAAAATACTCTCAGTTCTCTATGGATCAAGTGCCTTCCTCTTTCAGAGGGAATCCGGGCCTAAGCATGTGAACCGAAAATATGAAAGTGGGTCACTTCTGATTTGAGGCCACTCCAAGCCTCATAGGGGGTCTTATCCTTGATAGATCTTTGGGGAGATCTGTTTTGTATGCATGGTGCACAATTAAGTTCTTCAACCTATAGTCTCGGTGGTAGAGAATTTGTATACATCATGCAAGATGCCATATCCTTTAGAGATATGTTTTTCCTCTTAGAAACTTTGTTTTACTGTAGAGTATAGGGAATTGTGTGTGATCCAAAATGGATCCAGGAACCAAAATGGGTCCAGGAAGGCCTAAAAATAAAAGTTCTCAGAATGGTTTCAAACAGACGTGTTCATAGACCTCATCTATATGAACCGAACTCAACTTTAACAGGCTCAAATGAATGTTGTATTATCAAGATATCGTGATCTGTTCATTTTGTCAAACAGACAAAAATTGATGACTGTACAATCCATACAATGCTGACATGGAAGCTGACTGTACAGGTCGTACGGTCGTACAGTGATGTTGACGGTACAATGGATGATGACTGGGAAGAGACGTGGGATGAAAGGTGGTTGAGTCAGATTGTGACATGTGGAACTGGCTGACATGGCAAGGTCCGTACGGACATGTGGCAGCTAGCTGACGTGGTAGGTGTGCTGATTGGGCAAGTGTTGATGTGTGTGAATCCTGCCATGAAACGTGTCATAGCTTTGGGCAAATGGGATTCTACCATGTGGCACCTCGTTGTTGGTCAATGTTTTGTGTAAAAGTTTATGGGTTCCACGGGAATCGAATCTGTGACCTCCGGTCCAGGCAGAAATGACTTGGGAGGGCCAGGCTATCAGCGTGCCCTCACGATGGATCTTACCCTTATACATCGCAATAGTTATTTAAGTTTGACTCTATGTAATTTGGGTGGAGAAATGGGTTGGGGTATATCCCCAGTCCCCAATGCAAAACACTGCCATATGTTCAGAGCATATAACCATGACCTATATTTTGGCGCAAAATTTTGTGTTGCCGCATGTGTTAAGATCCTAGCCCCGATCACGGGAATATACCATACGACCATCATATGTGACCCTACTCTATGCTCGTTTAGGGAATATTGTGAGCTTAGCATCAGTCGATAAGGCTATCCTATCAACCAGGGCACTTAAACTAGAGCTATGACCAGGGGTCTAACCAAGTTTTGGGCAGGTGGAGTTTGGGGGTGCAGATACATGGTCACAATGCATGTAACCAGAGGGCCAATAGATAAGGGGCTAAGGACCAACGCACTAGTCCAGGGCCACATGGAGGGCGCCCACATGACCAGGAGCTTGAGGATCAGGGGTTACACCCTTTATTTTCCCAAAAGTGGGTTTTTCCACATTATATTAAGATTTTTGATTGATTTTAAGTCTGTTTGAGGGGATTTTGGTCATTTTTGGAGGATCTTGGGCCCTTTTTTAGGCCATATATTTGGGGGAAGTTGGGATCTTGTTAGCCACTTCAAGAATATATAAAACAGAGGTTCTTGAAGCCATGAAAGGAGGTTTAGAATAGGAAAATTCTGAAGAATTGTTGAGCCAAATCCATTTTTATGCAGCAAAGCCATTGAGGGGATTACCTTTGCGGGCCATTTATGGGAGCTCCGTTCATCCGTTTTTAGTGCCGTCAGTTTTTTTGGGTTCTTGAGATCTGGTAGAACATGACCAGATTACTTTGTAATCCTTTTGGCACTATTATGATGTATGTTTAAAGCTTCAAACAAAAATAATAAAGCCTCACCCACTGAGAAAAAGGACTAAAGACATATGCGAGATTGTCGAACTCCGCTATCACTTTTGTGTTTATGGTTTTCTTTTATTCATGATTATTTTCATATATGTATATTGCTTAATGGTTGCTATGTTTCCTCTTTAATTATTCCTCTTTCATTAATTTCCTAAATGGTTAAATAACTCATGCAAAATAACTCAACCATTATCATTAAAAGATCTTTTTCGGATCAAGTGGTATCAGAGATAGTTGACGGTTGGTTTTTGAGTTTGCTTGATTACTAGGGAAATGATGAATCATGGTGAAGGTGATATTGTTGAAGAGAATATAGAGATTGTATTGAGAAAGAGAACTTCTCAAAGTCAGAAGATGGCATCAGAAGAGAGACTTTCTCATGATGAGACATATTTTTGAAAAACTTTCTTCGTCATGTTGGAGATGATGAAGGTTCTATATGAGGATTACTTGGAATGAAAGAGATCAGTTCTAGGTGAATATTCAAAGGTCAAAAGTGAAGAAGGAGAGGATCCTCCTCAAACTCCTCTTTAACCTCCTTCTTCTCCATCAACTTCTTCTTCTTCAAGTTCAAGTTCTAAATCCACCGCAAGAAAATATTCCCATAAACATAAACATGAAATGCCTTTACTTAAGCTTGATGTAAAGTTTGAATTACCCATGTATGATGGTGAAGTCAATGAAAAGAGGCTTGATAACTGGGCCAAATAGATGGAGGTTTATTTCAGTGTGCAACAAATCAAGGATGACGCAACTCAAATCAAGTTGGCATCACTTCGGCTTGAAGGCACAACACTCATCTGGTGGCAAAGCAAGTTGCAAAATGGCACACACCAAGTGGGTAATGTATTTCCATCATGGCAAGTTTTTGTTTCTGCACTTAGAAAGAAATTTTAAACTTTGGGTTATAAAGAGAAGGCTTTAATTGAATTTCAAGGTCTTAAACTAAGAAAAGGACAAACAGTGCAAGAATACACAGATGGATTTCATAAAATGGCATTGATGTTAGATATTCCTTTACATACCCAAGAAACTCTTGTGAACTGTATAAGAGGTTTACCTGCACACATTCGTAACATTGTATTTATGTTTGGACCTACTAATCTTGATGAGGTTTATGTTCAAGCAACATACATTGAAGTGGGGAAAACAAGATTTGGTGTATTAGGGGAATCATCTTCGAGGAAATAGGACAAAAGGAAGTGGAATGGAAAGAAGGAAAATTTAGTGGCAAGAAAGGAAGATAAGCCCTCTTGCAAGTATTGCAAGAAAGAAGGGCATGATGAGGACCATTGCTAGAAATTGCATCCCGAGAAGAGACTAAAGTGGTTCAAAGAGAAGAAAGGGAGGCAAACAGTTGCAACAACATCACGACCAACAAACTTGGGATCAGATTCAGGTGATGAATCTAAAGTCTCATTGGTTGGTTTGGCAGGTAAAATTGGTGATGGATTTGATTCTAGAAGCAAATTTTTTCACATAAGGGTCATTATGAGGCAACCAAGGTTGACACATTGATAGATAGTGGATCTCAATCTAACTTGATTTCAGAGGAACTTGTTAAGAAATTGGGATTGAACAATCAAATGCATCATAAGCCTTAGTCACTTAAATGGATAAGCAACAATCATAAATTACACATAACAAAGAAATGCACATTAAAATTTTCAATTTCATCTAAGTTTGTGGACGCGGTGACATGTGATGTGGTGCCAATAAATGAATGTGGAATGGTCTTAGGCAGTCCTTATTTGTATGATCACAAAGAAATATTCCATAGGGAACATAATCAATATCACTTAATCAAAGCAGGAAACGAATATGTTGTACATGCTCATCATTTAAAATCAAATCAATATCTTCAAACAATGAAACAATTAAGAAAGACAACTCATTCAAGCAACACACCTATAATTGTTTCAAATCTAGTAATTGATCTTAAGCAAGAACAAGAGATGATTGTAGAATGGAAGATCAATCATACTTTGCTTCAAGATAAGCTAATGCCATGAAATTATTACAAATATATTATCTCATTTGCAGTCATATTTATGATATTATCACTAGTAATGTTGTCAACATGGATGATAGTGGCTTCAGTAAGATGTGACAGAGTACAAGTGGCTAACAATATGCTTTCAGTTATCATGGTTTTGTTGTAGTTGATCTTGATGAGATAGGTGCACAGGAAAGAGTTTAAATATAGAGAACAAGTGGGGTGGCCTATCCTGCACTTGATGACCGGTTAGTATCCTTTTGGAGGACCAAAAGGTCTTTAGTGGGGAGGCGTGATCAAGAATGGATCCAGGAACCAAAATGGGTCCAGGATTGTAGATACAAACCCAATGAAGACATCATATATATGAACCAAATGTAGGCATCACCGATATGAACCCAACATAGGCATCATCAATATGAAACCAACGCAACTTGAACAGGCTCAAACGAACATCGTATGATCAAGATATCATGATATGTTCATTTTTTCAAACAGACAAAAATTGATGACTGTGTAGTCTGTACAGTCCATACAGTGCTGACGTGGCAGTTGACTATACAGGCTGTATGGTCATACAATGATGTGGCAGGTACAATGGATGATGAATAGGAAGACACGTGGGATGATAGGTGGATGAGTCAGATTGTGACATGTGGCACCACTACAAGGGTGACACGTGGAATAGGCTGATGTGGAAATTTTTGTATGGACATGTGGCAACTAGATGACGTGGTAGGTGCACTGAATGGGTAGGTATTGACGTGTGAAAATCATGTCATGACATATTTCATAGCGTTGGTAGAATGGGATGGTGCCGTGTGGCCCATTCTTGGGCTGCCACATGGAACCCTGTCATTGGTCGACGTTTTTGGTAAATGTTTATGGGTTCAATTAGAATCGAACCCGTGACCTTTGGTTTGGGCGGAAACAACTTGGCAAGGTCAAGATAACTACCTTCCCTCGTGGTGGATCTTACCCTTATACATCGCAATGGATATTTAAGTTTGAATCTATGTAATTTGGGCAGAGGAATGGGTTGGGGTCTAGTCACAGCCCCCGACACAAAACACTGCCATATGTCCAAAGCATATAACCATGACCTATATTTTTTTGTGGACATTTTTGTTGGCACATGTGTTAAGATCCTAGGCTCGATCATAGGCGTATACCATACGACCATCATATATGACCATACTCTATGTTTGTTTTGCACGGATTCTGAGGTTAGTGTCAGTTAGCTGGGCTAGCCCACCGACTATGGAGAATAATATGGAGCTATGATCAGGGGTTTAACCAAATTTTGGGCGCGTGGAGTTTGGGGGCACGGACACATGGTCACAATGCATGTAACCAGGGGGCCAATAGATAAGGGGCTAAGGACTAGCACACCAGTCCAGGGCCACATGGAGGGTGCCCACATGACCAGGAGCTCTAGTATTGGGGGTTACGCCCTTTATTTTCCGAAAAGTGGGTTTTGCTACATTATATTAAGATTTTTAATTGATTTTAAGCCTGTTTGAGGGGATTTTGGTCATTTTTGGAGGATCTTGGGCCCTTTTTGAGGCCAAATCTTGGAGGGAATATGGGATTTTGTTACCCACTTCAAGGCTATATAAACCAGAGGTTCTTGAAGCCATGAAAGGAGGTTCAGAACAAGAAAATGATGAAGAATTTTTGAGCCAAAGCCATTTTTATGTAGGGAAGCCATTGAGGAGAGCACCTTTAGGGCCATTTTAGGGAGCTTCGTTCATCCATTTTCAGTACCATCAGTTTTGTTGGGTTATTGAGAATTGGTAGAACACGACCATATTAATTTGTAATCATTTTGGCATTTTTATGATTTTCCTTTAAAGCTTCGAATAGAAATAAGAATCCTCGCCCACTGAGAGAAAGGCCCATACACGTAGGTGATATTTTCGAACTCCATTATCACTTTGGTGTTGGACACACCTACCACACTTAGAGGGGGGGGGTGAATGAGTGTGGGGATCTTTTTCCCAAAACTCCCCTCTTACATAAAAACTCCTTAGTTAACATTCAACATTTTCTCATTACTCATTGTTGTCATTTATAATCAGTTAGACTTGAATACATATCAGCAACATATCATCAACAAATCATCTCCACAAGGAACACAAAGAACACAAGATGTATGTACAATTTTTCTTTTTATTATGGACTTCAATCCGGGGATTTTTCAGCAACAACTGAATAGATTACAACTCTACAAGAGCACCGACTCTATATGAAAGACTCAACTTACATTCTCAACACCAACTGAGATTAGGCAACAATCCTCAACATATATCAATATGTCAACATAAACAAGTGCATCAACCATGCACCAACCTGTGCCAAACAACCTGTAATCAACCTGTACCATAAACAAGTGCATCCAACCATGTACCAAGTATATACCAATAATGTGTTAACAAATCATCAACAATAACTCATCAATATGTACCAACATCATTAACTATACCCCTCATGTATGTGCCAACTCATCAACTGCTTGCCTCAACCATGACTAGCTTTGGATTAGTCAACGACCCCAATTTGAAATAATCATAATTTTGTACTTGTAATGAATAAATATCTGAAACTAATACACAATGTTATTCATTGTGTTTTATAAAATTCCTCTAGGTTTCACTACTTGGAATCTCTCAGAAAAGGAGTTATAGCAAAAATGGCATACCTTGCTGAATTCTACCTTATTCTAGAGAGAAACCTTATAGAGCATGCCCCGCACGGAATATTTTTTGAATATATATGAAACTATTATAAAGAATACTACAGACTATAATATAACCAACACAATTGGTCTCACTGAATTTGGATCTATTATGAATAAGTTATGACGTTTTTACCCGAAACACTTGTTTTAGACTAGTTTCAAGACTAGCCACAAACCCTATTTCCCACAGCGTGTCTCTCCAAAAATACAACGACCCAAAAGCTGAATTGTTTACCACATATACTTGGATATGTTTCCTAAATGGAATATCAATACCACTATCTAAATCATTATATAAAAAATGTTATAGCGAAAATGGTGAGATGACCTGTAAATAACATACCTTAGAAAGCATCATAAAAAGAATTTATCCTCCCTTCAATTCCGACCCTCTTTTGTTCACCTTCCTTCTGAAATTCAGTGTATATACCTTGGTTACCTTATTCACCTATAGATAATCAATATTCTCAAGTGTTCCACACCAAAAATTCTCAATAATCTCTCCATCAATACTCCAAAAGATATTCTCACAAGAAGCTCTCCATTGATCCACAAAAAGGATAATCTACAAGAGACCATCACTATCTTATTTATACTTTCATCCTCTAGGTCACTTAACCCATTTTTATGTGACTTAACCCATTTCTAGGTCGCTTAACCTATTTTCCTTATTTTAGGATTAACCTCTTTCCATAAATAGAAAGTTCTCCAATACTTTATCATTTAAATATTCCTTATTGATTTTGTCACCTTACTTTATCGTTTCTTAATTTTGTCACTTTTCTTGATTATTTAAATAATCCACCTTGACTTTGTCACCTTACTTTATCATTTAAATAATGATTTCTTCTTTTAGGTCACTTAACCCATTTCTAGGTCACTTAACCTATTTTCCTTATTTTTAGGGTTAACCACTTTCCATAAA
>ML781026.1:1411945-1453774 GCA_009831015.1 Picea engelmannii | reverse complement strand
CCATCTTCATCTATGCATTCTCATCAAGGAAAATACATATTATATTACATCAATCATCAATCAATCAATCCTTTGACATCAATCAATCACTTGACATCAATCAATCAAACCATTGGCATCAATGACAACATGATCCAACATTTGGTGTTTATGGTTTGTTGTTATTCATGCTTATTTTCAGATATGTATATTTCTTAATGGATGCTATGTTTCCTCTTTAATTCATCCTCTTTCATTAATTTCCTAAATGGTTAAATAACTCATGGAAAATAACTCAACCATTGTCGTTAGAAGATCTTTTTTGGCTCAGTGTGTTGCAACTGAATCCCTACCTCATGGAAAAGATTATGTATCTCATGATTGACATACTCTCCCCCATTATCAGTTCATAGGACTTTGATTTTATTTTCAGACCATGTCTCAACCAGGGCTTTGAAATCTTTGAGGCGTTGAAAGACCTCAAATTTTTCTTGAGAAATTAAATCCATGTAAAACATGAGAAATTATCAACAAAAATGAGAACAAGACTCACTTTGTTGATCGATGGATGCAGAAAAAGGACCCATGAGGTCATTATGGATCAGATATAAAGGTGACAAATCTTTCTGATACTTTTCTTTGTTGAATTACTCTTGAGGGTGTTTTCCAAGAACACATCCCTCACATACTCCCTTGGAGAAATGGATGTCTAGTAGACCATCAACCAATATTTTCTTGCTAAGATTTTGCATGTATCTGAAATTCAAATGTCCAAACCTTTCGTGCCATATCCTACTACTTTCATTAGCATGAGTTAACAGTAAAGCAAAATATGGTTCAATAAATTCAGAAAATGTATACAATATAGACTGATGATTTACCTCACCAGTAGCAACCCTGGGGTTGGTTTGCATGTCGGAATTCATCATCTGATAAACAAAGATAAGGTTTATGGGAAGTTTGGGAATGTGCAACACATTCTCGAAGCTTCTATTGGTGAGTTCAATCCTTCCTTTGCCGGTGAATTCAATTAAAGAGTTGTCCCCCATCATAATAGGAGGACCTTTGCATGCATCCAATGAAGAATATATTTCTTTTGAGGCAGCCATGTGGTTTGATGCTCCTGAATCTACGATCCAAGCATCGGGAGAGGAGTTTATGGAAATCAAGGCATGGCTGGAATTGTCTTTCTTGGGATTCAGATCTTCTAGCTTCTTTTTCTTGGAACCCTCGGGGATGCGATATACAAGGTTGTTTTTCTGAAGTATTTGAGACATAATATCTATTTTTTTTTCATGCATGCAGAGTATGGATGGAATCCTTTGTGACAGTACATGCATTTCTCCCCTTTTCTTTCCTTTCCACCTTTGGATCTAGAGGCATCAGTGAAGGGATTTGAGTACCCTTCTTTATTCGGATGTGCATGAGATTTCCTTTTTTCTTTATCTTTAGATTTATGATATTGATGGCTTCCATATTGTACAGTAAGTGCATGCACCTTTGGGCCTTTGATTTTTCCCATGTTGATGAGCTTGGTTTTCTCTTGTGTCGGGGATTCGATAAAGTCCTCAAGAGAAGGCATATTTCAGGTGGCTCTAGAGGTGAATATGGTAGAATGGAATGTGTATACGAATACAAAGAGTTCAAGAACAAGTTTGGAGAGAATGGTGAGAACCATTTGTTTCTCCTCCTTAGATTTATCAACCTCACAAGATTTGAGTTGTGACAGTAAATCGTTGAATTTTGTAAAGAAATCTTGAATATTTTTGAAGATTTTTGGATCCAATGTGAGAAATTCCACCTCCATCACGTGTGCCCTCATCTCATCCTATTTACCAAAGAGCCCTTCCAAGGTGGTCCAGGCTTCATTGGGAGTCTTACAGGAAGATATGTGAAAAAGGATATCAGGAGAAATAAGACTGCAGATTGTTCTGAATGCTTCATCCATTCGATTTAAGTACTTGGAGTTTTGTATGGATGATGTTGGTTCTATGTTTGTATTCAAGTTTAACCTATACAATCCTTTTTTTTGGAGATGTATGACTATTTTCTCCTTCCATGCAAAGTAATTACAAGGTGTAAGAATGAATTCTTTTTGGAAATCCATCTTTTTGTTGTCTTCAATCTTTTGTACCTGCAAATTTTTTTTGGTGTATATTTTTCTTAGAAGCCTGTTGGCTTTGATACCATGTAAATTTGTTGACACTGCAAAAAATAGATCTAGCTATAAAATAATACAAAAAATTTCAGAGAGAAATTCAGAAAGAAGAAGAAGGAGAGAAAGAATGGAAGAATTCTCATTAACGGTAATGAATAATGAATAATTTACACATGATATACTCTGCATAACTCAATGAATGCGGACCAGAGGAGAAACAATGCACCATAGTGGTGTTTTACAGTGATCTGGACACACACCAATAGTTATGGGAGTGAACTGTCACCTAGTCAAGTCTCTCAAGAAGTTACGAGAGCGAATTACCACCTAGCTAAGTTAACTGGTCAACCAGTCTTCAGTTAACTGACTGAACAGAGTGTAGCGAGGAGTAGATAAATGAATCAAGGGTAATGCACCATTTTGGTGATGATCCCAAGGAAATTGTGCATTATCATGGTGATGATCCCAATGTTTCATGGTGACAAAACCAATGCAACATCTAGGCTCAACTCAACTAGTCAAACTGAAGTGTCAACTGAAGAGAATATTTTCCAGGTGGAATATTCTCCCCTAAAATATAGAAGACTGGATAATGAATAATTATGACTAATAAACAAGGAAAAAACTTAGGAAAAATAAATCCTAGGTGTGTGTGAAGTAACTCCAACACATGAGAGTTTCATGGAGTGACGTCGACAAGATTGAGGTTGCAACTTTCCATATTGTTATTAATAAAAGAGAATATTCTTGTCCAAGATCTATATGTATTTATGTTTATATTTATAAATGATTTTTATGAATATCTAGTCATTTAGATGATCTTGGTAGTTATGAACATGCTGTTATATTTTTTTCTTTGAAGTTGTTTCAGGACAACATTGGGAGGAGGCCTGCAATCCATAAATGAATAGTGATAGGAAGGGATTTTATGTAGACGAAAGGACTTAAGGTACACACTTTGATCCTCTCTCCCTCCCCTTAATTATCATTAGGTCTTGTTGGATTTGGGTAGAATATGATTAATTTGTCTTTCAAGGTGGCATGGCTCTTCCTAGTCACTAGACTAGAATTAGGGGGATCTTTCCCCATAGCACATGGAAATAGGAAGAAAAGCTATATCAAATATTAATTATAATTTTTTTTTTCAATCCTCTAAATTGGAAAGTGATACTAATCAAAAGAAGAAAAGTGAGCGTTTTCATGTCAGATTTATAGTCAAGAATACAAATGTAGATACCTTTTTTGATAGTGGATCTCAAGTTAACTTAATATCTTAAACAATTGTTAAGAAGTTTGGTTTGAATATGACACCCCATAAAAAGAATTATCAATTAGGATGGATATGTGAATATGCTAAGTTGCAAGTGACGAAACAATGTAATATATGATTTTCAATTACAGCTAAGTTCTTTGACGAAGTGAGTTAGATGTTGTGTCTCTTGGAATTTATGGCATTGTCTTGGGTAGTCCATATATATTTGAAAGGAAGGCTATATTTTATCGCAAAGAGAATAAATATCATATTTTCAAGGACAGGGTTGAATTTATTGTCATAGCTCATCATATCAAAACTAATGTTTCTTTAGTGAGCACAAGAAAAATGAAGAGACTCATGAACACAAGTTAATAATTTTTTCTCATGATAGTGAAATACAAAGAAGAATATATAACATATGATTTATCAAGTTGTGATCCATATCATAAACAAGAGTTCGTCAAAATCATATATAATTATGATGATTTGTTTTAGGAACCTACAGGGTTTCCTCCTAAGAAGCAGGTTGAACATGAGATATATTTGCAGCAATATGCTCCTCTACTGAATATTGGGATGTATAGGTCATAAGTGATCGAGAATGCATAAATTAAGAAGCAGTTTTAGGAGTTTCTTGATAAGGGAATCATTAGACCAAGCGCCTCTTTGTGTGGTTATCCCATTGTCCTAATTCTGAGGAAAGATGGCATGTGTAGGATGTGTATTGATTTTCAAGCATTGAACAATATTACAGTGAATAATCATTATCCTCTTCCCAGAATTGATGACTTATTGGATAAATTAAAGAATGTTGTTTATTTCACTAAGTTGGATTTGAGAAGTGGTTACCATCAAATCAAAATTGCAGAAGGTGACATATGGAAAAATCCTTTCAAGACTAAGCAAGGATTGTTCAAATGGTTAGTTATTCCATTTGGGTTATGAAATGAACTAGCAATGTTTATGAGGGTAATGAATGAAATGTTCATACCCTACATATATAATTTTGTTATTGTCTATTTAGATGATATATTGATATTTAGTCCAAGATGGGAAGATCATATAAAGCATGTCAAGACAATATTTGAACTCTTGAAGAAGGAGAAGTTGTATATCAACATGTCTAAGTGTGAATTTGGAGAAAATTCTATGGTATATTTGGGTTACATTGTAGGGAATGGTCAACTAAAGATAGATACTGCAAAAGTAGATCTCATTGTAAATTGGCCCAAGCCAACTATTGTTACAAAATTCAGGAGCTACTTGGGAGTAGTACAATATTGGAGGAAATTCATTGCTAATTTATCATATAGAGTACCTCCTATACATGTATTAACAAGTGTTAAAAAAGTATTTCAAAGGGGAGGAAAGCAACATAAATCCTTTGAGACATTAAAGGAAAATATAAGCACCACAACATTTTTTTCTTTTCTAGATTTACAACAGCCATTTGAGATTCAAATCGATGGAAGTGGATATGCCATGGGAGCAGTCTTGATGCAACGAGGTAAATGTATATGTTATCATTCTGATACTTTTACAAAAGTTGTGATTAACTATCAAACATATTATAAGGAATTGTATACGTTGATACAAAGTGTTAAGAAATGGAGGCATTACTTAATGGGGAAGGAGACTATAATTCATATAGAACATCAACCATTACAGTATTTGTAGTCACAAACCAAGCGACAACACTCACGATATTTCACGTGGATGGATTTCTTATAGAAATTTCATTTGGTAATCAAGTATAAGAAAGGTGTTCATAACAAGGTTGCAGATATGTTGTCAATACCAATGATGAATGAATCCACAATACTCAGGAATAATCATATAGCTCATGAAATATATGTAGAACAATATGCTAAGGATGATGATTTTAGAGATGTATATTATGAATTAACTTGTGGAAATCAACAGTCAGATTATTATATGCATGAAAATTTGTTATATCATCTTTCAAAGCTTTGTACACCAAGGGATGAAAGAGTAAGTATAATAAGAGAATCTCATACATCTATCATTTCTGGTCATTTTGGGGTTGGTAAGACAGTTGCATAATTGCAGAGATATTGTTATTGGCCTCGAATGAGTGAAACAATTTCCAAGTATATCAAAGGGTGTATTTTGTGTGCCACAAGAAATCCTAACAACATAAAGTTGGGGCTATATATGTTGGATTACCGAGGGGGTGGGGGGTGAATCAATAATAGATAAATTCAATCCTTTTTAACCACAATATGCAAGTGTTATATCAATGTATCATTATCATCCAATAGTTACATAGTAAATAAACAATGAACAAATGAGCAATCATGCATATACATAGTACACCAGTGTTTTTACATGGAAACCCAAAGAGGGAGAAAAACACAGAATGATTTTTCTTATATGTATTTAATATTTACATTCATTTGAAGCACTAACTTCCTTTGTTTTCCAGCTGCGACTGGAAGGAGGCTCCAACCCCCTAGTTTCTCAGGATACAAACTAAGGGAAGATTCAACTCCCAAATTCTATGTATACAACTAGAAGGAGGCTACAACCCCCTACGTTCTCCCGCTACAACCGGAAGGTGGCTACAACCACCTATCCTTTCCCCGTCCAACTAATTTGAAGTACAATTAGAATGATGGAACCATTATCACATTATCACTGTGAGATATACTGCTATAAACATGTACCATTCAACCTGTAATCAAATTGTACCATAAACAAGTGCATCAACCATGCACCAACCTGTACCATAAACAAGTGCATCAACCATGCACCAACCTGTACCAAACCTATACCATGAAAAAGTGCATCAACTAGGCACCAAACCTCTACAAATTACTTATCACAACAACTTGTCCAAACAACTTATCACAACAACTTGTCTCATCAATATTATCAACCAAATCAGATCTACTCACCAAGATCAATCACCAATACAACTCTTAAAGATGTGCATCAACCAAGCATAACACAAAAACTCATAATCATCATCAGGATGAATATGTGCTTCTTATAATATACCAATACAAGTATGCTACATCATCCATAAACCATGTGTCAACAATACTACTAACAAGTGCCTCCAACCATGTACAAAGTATGTACCAGTCATGTATCAACTACTCATAAAATATACCCCTCATCATGTACCAACATAATTAACTATACACCTCATGTATGTGCCAACTCATTAACTACTTGTCTCAACCATGTACCAAACATATACCTCAACCAGAAGACCTCATTAATTTCATCATCCAAATATGATTTGTAACTCGATAATAGACCTGGTGTATACGATCACATGGCTGCAAACCTTCCTTAACTTTAACAACAAGAGACTAGCATTTTCATCAAAATTTACTTTAGTCTCACATGGCTAGGATACTCCCCTTTACTGAACTCTTCCTGAAACTAGTCTCCCAACCTGAATTGTCCTATTTATGGTGCTTCCTCATGTACATCTAAGACATATAAGATAATCATTCAAAATAATTCATTTTAGAGTATAAATTACTCCTAGTCTCTGGCGAAGATACTCAAAGGATTCCCGTGGAAGAGGTTTTGTAAGGATGTCTTCCACTTATTCTTTTGTGCCCACATATTCAACTGTGATGTTATTCTCTACAACCTGTTCCCATAGAAAGTGATATTTGATTGGAATGTGCTTCATCTTGAAGTGCATCACCGGGTTATTTGAGACACTGATGGTGCTTGTATTATCACAATAGATTGGAATGGGCTCATCATACTCAACCTGTATATCTTTCAGAGTTTGTTTCATCCATAGAACCTTTGTACAAAATGTTGTTGATGCAATATACTCTGTATTGAATTTAGATAAGGATATTGTTGATTGTTTCTTTCTTAACCATGATACTAAACACTGACCCAAGAACAATGTTTCTCCGCTGGTGCTTCGTCAGTCATCAATGTAACCTGCCCAATCTACATCTCTGTAGGCAATAAGTGATAGATGTTTTCCTTTTGGATACCATAATCCAAAATATTCTGTTCCTTTGAGATATCTAAAATTCCTCTTCACTGCTAATACATGTGATTCCTTTGGTGTTGCTTGAAATCATGCCACTTGTCCAACTTCCTGCATTACATCTAGTCTGGATGTTGTCACATATAGTAGGCTACCAATCATTGACCTGTATTGTCTCTGATCTATAGACTTTGAATAATCATCTTTGCTCAACTTGAAATTGGTTTTCATGGGAGTGATAACTGGTTTGCAATATTCCATTCCGAACCTCTTTAGCAATTCTCTGATATACTTGGTTTGAGAAGTAAAAATTCCTTATTTTCTTTGACGTATTTGAAGACCCAGAAAGAAGGATAGTTCTCCAAGTAATGACATTTCAAATTCATTATGCATATCCTTTGCAAATTTTTGGCTTAATGTAGAGGTTATTGTTTGTGCTTCCTTTCCATAGTTCGTAGGGAGTTTTTTCATTGTTGTTTCTGAGCATTACATTGTTTTGAATGTGAAATGTTGTTTGCACTGCATGTGTCCAAAACATATCTGCCAATTTGGAATCCATTAGCATTGTTTGAGCCATTTCTTGTGTAATTATCATCCATTATGATAATGTTCCTTTGTCTCTGAACCAATCTTTGAACCAATCTATGAATCCATGCTCTCATCCATATTGTTCAAGAAATAACTTTTGCAACTGTCCATAATGATGACCCATTTATCACTATACTATCATGAAGTCTTGATTAATCCATCAAATTGTACTTCTGCTAACTGACTTCATTGGATCTATCTTTTCAAACTCTGCAAGCTGCTCGAAGGATGGTTCTTTGGTCTGCCACAACTATCGCATAGAATACCCCTATGAAATATTCATATTACCTGGGATTCTCTAAGCTGGATGGCTCAAAACAATTCCTTCTCTGATGTGTATTCGTCATCATCTTCATTGGTAGATTCATCATCATCTTCATTGGTAGATTCATCATCTCTCTGAGATCTCACTTCTTTCTTTCTATTTGTGGATTCATATTTCACTACAATGCCTGAAAGTACAATCTCTTGAACCTGTTCCTTATTTACCCATCCTTCTTTTCTTTCAGTTATTTTCCAAACCTTTCTATATTTGACATCTTTTTTTTTCTCTGTAGAATTTGCTTCATCTCATTTTATTGTCAATCTTGCAATCTATGGGACCTGGTATTTGTTCACCTATTCTTCATGTTTTCCTATCCATACCTTTGTAAATGTGTTGAACCTGCATAGAATAGATCTAGCTAAACAATAATACACTCATTTGCAGAGATAATTGGAAAAGGAATAAGGAGAGAAAGAATGGAAGAATTCTCATTAACCGTTGTGAATAATGAATAATTTAGACTTGATATACTCTGTATAACTCAATGAGTTCAACTTGAGGTGAACCAAGTCACCATAGTGGTGGTCTAGAGTGATCTGGACACACACCAACAGTTACGGGAGTGAACTGCCACCTAGTTGAGTTAACTAGTCAACTAGTCTTCAGTTAACTGACTGAACAGTGAGTAGTGAGGAGATACCTCAGGGAATCAAGGCTAATGCCCCACTTTGGTGATGATCCCAAGGCAAGGTCGAATTATCATGGTGATGATCCCAATGCAACATTTAAACTCAACTCAACTAGTCAAACTGAAGTGTCAACTGAAAGAGAATATTCTCTAGGTGGAATATTCTCCCCTAAAATATAGGAGATTGGATAATGACTAATTATGACTAATAAACAAATAAAAAACTTAGGAAAAATAAATCCTAGGTGTGTGTGAAGTAACTCTAACACCCCCACTTGACATCACTATGGTGAAAATAAAGATTGGGTCCCAACAACGAGGCCATGTTAGGTACCCAAGTACAAAATATACACTGAAAATAAAGTGAGGAAAGAGGGAAAACCTCATGGGAACCCCCCCCCCCCATCAAGGTACAATGTATGTAAAAATAAGAACTACAGTTACTAGGAAACTGTGTCCTGCTCTCCAAGACGACCTCGCAGAGAATGGAATTTTTTCTCAGTGAAGGTCTTGGTGAAAATGTCTGATGTCTGTTCTACTGAAGGACAAAACTATAAGTTGATGATCCCCTCATGGAATAAATCCTAGATGATGTGCATGTGGATCTCGATGTGCTTCGTCCATTACCTCTGAACTAGATCTCTACAGAACTTCAGAGTGCTCTGGTTGTCACACCAGATGATGATCGATCGATGAAACTGAATGCCCAACTCAGTGAGAAAATGTTGTAGCCACATAGCTTGAATGGTTATGTTAACTACCCCTCTGTACTCTGCCTCGACTGAAGATAGAGAAATGGTAGATTGCTTCTTGCTCAAAAAACAGATAGGCCTGAAACCAAGACTAAGTGAGTAACCAGATGTGGACTTGCAATCAATGCTATCACTAGATGTGTCTGAATCAGTAAAACCAAGGATATATAATGTAGAGTCTATTGCATAATGAATCCCAAAGGCGATGGTTCCCTGTACGTATCAAAGGATACGCTTTGCAGCTTTCCAATGTAGCTCATGTGGCTCCTGCATGAACCTGGAAACTGCGCAACCTGCATATGAGAGGTCTGGTATGGAGTGTGTGAGATACAACAAGCTCCCCACTAGTTTTCTATACAGTGTGCTATCAACCAGTGGAGTCTCCCCACCATCCTCAAGTTTGACTCTTGATAGGAAAGGAGTCGGAGCAGACTTGTAGTATGTCATGTGAAATCTCTCAAGGAGATCTTGTGCATACTTGGCTTGAGACAGTTTGATGCCTGATGCATCCTGATTGATCTCAAGTCCAAGGAAGAAGTGTAGTGGACCCATTTCCATCAACAAAACCTTGTAATGTAGAATCCTCTTGACTACAACAATTGTTGAAGTCGAGCACCTGGTGATCAACAAATCATCGACATAAAGAACTAAAAGTAGAAGTGAATCAACTGTCCTGAGCATGTAGACATTCAATTCTAATTTACAATGTACAAAGTTCTGTGACAACAAGTAGGAGTCCATCTTGGAATACCATGCCCTTAGAGCCTGTTTGAGGCCATGAAGTGACTTCTTCAATCGATAGACCAAAGATGAGTCTTGCATAAATCCCTAGGGTTGCTCCATGTAGATCTCCTCAGAGAGATCACTGTAAAGAAATGAATTCTTCACATCCATATGATGGACTTCCCATCCCTTGGATGCCGCAATGGTAACTGCCAATTGTATGGAATCCATCTTCGCTACTGGAGCGAAGGTCTCATCATAGCCAATACCATGAACCTGATCAAAGCCTTTGTCGACAAGCTTGGTTTGGTATCTACTGATCTATCCATCCACTGTGTTCTTGTTCCTGTAGACCCATATAAATCTAAAAAGTTTCCTCCCAGAAGGAGGGGGAACCATATCCCAAGTCTGGTTCTCGAGGAGGAAGTTGTACTCCTCCTGCATGGCGGATTTCCAAAAGGGATTTCCAGCAACCTTGCCATAAGACTATGGATCTGAAGATTGAACCAAGAAAATATGCCTAGAAGGCAATGGTTCAGTGGTAGTGAGTGCAATAGGAGGCTCCTTGAAATCATATCGAGTCCTCCTAGTATTAGCTAGATCGCCTACGAGATCCCCTACATCCTGAAGAGTAGTCTGTGCCCACTTGGGCCTCTACTCTGGCTCTGCAACTACATCTAGATGCTATGACTCTACATATGACTGTACTGACTCTGAATCTGAATCCTCTAAGTCCTCTGAATCAGAGCTCTCATCTAAAGAAGAGTCGGGATGTGCATGCGCATCATCTTGGATAGGTGGAAGAGTGAAGGTGTCTGCATGCGGCTGCTGAGGTACATGCGAGACACTTTCATTGAATTGGACACTATGCTCAATGATGAGCTGGTCCGAGGAAAGATCAATAACTTGATATCCCTTCACACCGTCAGGGTATCCAACAAAAATGCACTCAGTTCTCTATGGATCAAGTGCCTTCGTCTTTTCAGAGGGAATGCAGGCCCCTACATGAGAACGAAAACTGCGAAAGTGGGTCACTTCCGGTTTGAGGCTGCTCCAAGCCTCATAGGGGGTCTTATCCTTGATAGATCTATGGGGAGATCTATTTTGGATGTATGCTGCACAGTTAAGTGCTTCGGCCCATAGTCTCTATGGTAGTGACTTTGCATGCAACATGCAAGATGCCATCTCCTTTAGAGATCAATTTTTCAGCTCAGCAACTCCGTTTTGTTGCAGAGTATAGGGAACTGTGTGATGCAACTGAATCGATGCCTCATGGAAACTATTGCGGATATCATGATTCACATAATCTCCCCCTTTATCAGTTTGGAGGACTTTGATCTTTTTTCCAGACTGTGTCTCATCCAAAGCTTTGAAATCTTTGAGGTGTTGAAAGACGTCAGATTTTTTCCTGAGAAAGTAGATCCATGTAAAACGTGAGAAATCATCAAGAAAAATGAGAACAAACCTCGCTTTGTTGATCGATGGATGCAGAAAAGGACCCATAAGGTCACTGTGGATCAGGTCTAAAGGTGCGGAAGCTCGTTGAGACTTTCCTTTGTTGAATTTCTCTTGAGGGTGTTTTCCGAGAACACATCCCTCACATACTCCCTTGGAGAAATGGATGTCTGGTAGACCATCAACTAATCTATGCTTGCTAAGCTGTTGCATGTATCTGAAATTCAAATTTCCAAATCTTTCGTGCCATATTCTACTACTTTCATCAACATGAGTAAGCAGTAAAGTAGAATCAGGTTCAATGAATTCAAAAAATGTATACAATCTAGACTGATGATTTACCTCACCGGTAGCAACCCTAGAGTTGGTTTGCATGTCGTAGATGTCCACGGAATTTTGTGTGAAGATGAATTTATTTCCGGTGCCTGAATTCATCATCTGATACATAGAGAGAAGGGTGACAGAAAGTTTGGGAACATGTAACACATTCTCGAAGCTTCCATTGGTGAGTTCAATCCTTCCTTTGCCGGTGACTTCGATAGAAGAGTTGTCCCCCATCAGAATAGGAGGACCTTTTCATGCATCCAATGAAGAATAGACTACTTCTGAGGTAGCCATGTGATGTGATTCTCTTGAATCTACGATCCAAGCATCGGGAGGGGAGTTGATGGCAATCAAGGCATGGCTAGAATTGCCTTTCTTGGAATTCAGAGCTTCTGGCTTCTTATTCTTTGCACCCTCGGGGATGCGATCTCCAAGGTTGTTTTTTTTAAGTATCTGAGACATCAGATCTATTTTTTTTTGCATGCATGTGGATTCCAAATGGAAACCTTTGTGACAGTATGAGCATTTCTCTCCTTTTCTTCCCTTTTCTCCTTTGGATTTAGAGGCATCGGTGAAGGGTTTTGTGTACCCTTCCTTCTTCATATGTGCATGGGATTTTTTCTTATATTTATATTTATATTTCTGATATTTATGGCTTCCATCATGCACAGTGAGTGCATGCACCCTTGGGCCTTTGATTGCGCCCATGTTGATGATCTTGGTTTGCTAAAGTCCTCAAGAGAAGGCATCTTCCAGGTGGCTCCAGAGGTGAATTTGACAGTATGGAATGTGGATATGAATACAAAGAATTCAGGTCCAAGCTTGGAGAGAATGGTGAGAACCATTTGTTTCTCCTCCATCGATTTATCAACCCCGCAATCTTTGAGTTGCGATAATAAATCCTTGAATTTTGTAAAGAAATATCGGAAGTTATTGAATCTTTTTGGATCCAATGTGAGAAGATCCACCTCCAACATGTGTCCACTCATCTTATCCTGTTTTCCAAATATCTCTTCCAACATGGTCCAAGCTTCATTGGGAGTCTTACAGGAAGATATATGGAAAATGGGATCGAGAGAAATAAGATTGAAAATTGTTTCGAGTGCCTCATCCATGCGATTTAGGTACTTGGATTTTTCTATGGATGATGTCGGATCTGTATATGTATTTATGGTTAACCTATACAACCCTCTGGATCGGAGATGTATGGCTATTTTCACCTTCCATGAAAAATAGTTTTAAGGTGTAAGAATGAATTCTTTTTGGAATTCCATCTTTTCGTTGTCTTCAATCTTTTGTACCTACAAAAATTTTGGTGTAGCTTTTCCTTAGAAGTCCATTGGCTCTGATACCATGTAAATGTGTTGAACCTGCATATAATATATCTATATAAACAATAATATATACATTTGCAGAGATAATTGGAAAAGGAAGAAGAAGGAGAGAAAGAATGGAAGAATTCTCATTAACTGTTGTGAATAATGAATAATTTACACATGATATGCTCTGTATAACTCAATGAGTTTGAATTGAGGTGAACCAATTTTCCATAGTGGTGGCCTAGAGTGATCTGGACACACCAACAGTTACGGGAGTGAATTTCCACCTATTCTAGTCTCTCAGGAAGTTACGGGAGTGAACTGCCACCTAGTTGAGTTAACTAGTCAAGTAGTCTTTAATTAATTGATTGAACAATGAGTAGTGAGGAGATAACTCATGGAATCAAGGATAATGCACCACTTTGGTGATGATCCCAAGGAAAGGTCTAATTATCATGGTGATGATCCCAAGGAAAGGTCTAATTATCATGGTGATGATCCCAATGCAACATCTAAACTCAACTCAACTAGTCAATCTGAAGTGTCAACTGAAAGAGAATATTCTCCAGGTGGAATATTCTCCCCTAAAATATAGGAGACTGGATAATGACTAATTATGACTAATAAACAAACAAAAAACTTAGGAAAAAGAAATCCTAGGTGTGTGTGAAGTAACTCCAAAAACTTTCTTATATCTGATATCAATGTTCTCTTTCATTGAAGTATCGATCATGCTTCTACAATCACTAGCTATCTGTCCATAGTTATGAAATTTGTAACATTCAATGTTACATGGGGCCACATATGCACTTCTTGCTTGAACATTTATTTTATAATCCCTGCAATCTGCAACCTTATGTCCAAAATTAGTACAATAGAAACAATGACCATACAAGAATTTTTCATACCAGGGAGTGAATGATCTTCTTTGTGGTGTAGTCCTTCTGAATTTGTTCCTTGACTAATCATGATGATGATTGAAGATTCTTTGTGTCTTGAACATGAATTGACTTCTTGAAGATGTATCTTCAATAGTTTTCTTAGATTCTGGTTGACCATGATTCCTTCCTTTGAGTACTTGTTCATAACTCTTTCTATTTTCTTGATTCTTCTTTTCTAGCAACCTTGAGTGCTTCTCTTCATTCTCTATAACTAATGTGGATGTTTATGTCTCTTCAAAATTCTTGTTGATCTTGACAACTTTGAATCTTAGTGTGACAACTTATTCTTCAAGTTTCTCAACCTCTTCTTCTTTCTTCATTACTTGAGACTTCATGACCTCTTCTATTCTCTTTGCTTCTTCAAGTTGGATTTTCAATTTAATTATTTCTTCTTCGAGTCTTATCTCTTGTTGACAAAACTCTTCCTCATTTTGGTTTAAGTCATCGGTTCTTTCCTTGAGATGATCCATCAATATATTTTCTCTCTTTTCTACTTCTTCCTTTTGTGTTGTTATTTTGTGTTGTAAACATTTCTTTTGATATTATAGAGTCTGTTCAATTCTTCTAGCCTCTTCTAGTTGAGTTCTTAAATTATTGATGACTTGCTGATCTTTTTCGAAACCTTGAACACTTTCCTTTTTCTTCATCAATTATTTCATGGATGACTTTTTTTCTTATCTTTCTTTATTTATATATTCAATTGCAATGATCAATTGTTCTCTGTAATCAACTTCTCCTTCTTCATACTCTTCCACTTTTGAATCTATTTGACATGATGAGCATCTTTCTTCTTTTTTTGTACCTGCGTCTTCTTTGGAATTTTCTTATTCTGTGATGGGTGAAGAATTTACATTATGTAACTTATCCCAAAGTTATTTGGTCGATGAAAATTTACCAACCTTTTCTCTTACCGGATTAGGTAATCCTTCCCAGATGAAATCCATTTCTATTTCATTATTTTTCTCGAATTCCTTCTTGGCTGTAGTATTTGCCCTTTTTGAACTATCATATCCTGTAACAACTGATAGCCAAATATAATGTCCTTGTGTCTTTAAAACTACTTTCATCCTTATGCTCCACATCTCATACTTTAAACCATTATGACCATTAAACATTGGTACTCCATTCTCAGAATAATCCATGATCTCCTCCCAGTGGTTAAATTGTTTCCTAAAAGAACCAACTCTGATACCAATTGTTGGATTATGGAGAGGGGGGGTGAATCAGTAATAGAGAAATTCAATCCTTTTTAACCATAATATGACTCATCGACTATCATGTATGTATCAATCATGTATCAACTACTCATCAACTATGACTCATCAATATGTACCGACATCATCAACTATACACCTCATTTATGTGCCAAATCATCAACTACTTGTCTCAACCATGTACCCAAAATGTACCTCAACCAAAATCCCCCATTAATTTCATCATCCAAATGTGATTTGTAACTCTGTAATAGAACTGGTGTAAATGATCACATACATGCAAACCTTCCTTAACTTTAAAAACAAGAGACTAACATTTTCATCAAACTTTACTTTAGTCTCACATGACTAGTTTTGAATTAGTCAACAACCCTAACTTGAAATAATAATAACTATGTACCTATAATGAATAAATATTTGAAAATATTACACAATGTTCTTCAGTGTGTTTTATGCAATTCCTCCAGGTGTCACTACTTGGAACCTCTCAGAAAAGGAGTTATAGAAAAAATGGCATACCTTGTTGAATTATGGCTTATTCTAGAGAGCGAACATGTAGAGTGTTCCCCACATAGAATATTTGTTGTATGGATCTGAAAATTTTACAAAAAATAGTATAGAATGTACTCTAACCAATACAATTGGTCTTATTGAATTTGGATTTGTTATGAAGACGTTATGACGTTTTTACCCGAAACACCTATTTTAGACTAGTTTCAGGACTAGCCACAGACCCTATTTTACATGGTGTGTAACTCGAAAAATAAAACGATCCAGAAGATGAAATTCATACCAAAACTACTTGGATATGTTTCCTCAATGGGCTCTCAATTTCACAGTCTGAATCATTCTAGAAAAAACGTTATTGTGAAAATGGTGAGAAGACCTATAAATAACATACCTTGGAAAGCATCATCAAAAGAATTTATCCTCCCTTGAGTCTCGACCTTCTTTACTTCACAAAAAAACGTTATTGCAAAAATGGTGAGATGACCTATAAATAACATACCTTATAAAGCATCATCGAAATAATTTATCCTCCCTTGAATTTCGGCCTTCTTTACTTCACCTTCCCTCTGAAATTCGGCTTAGATATCTTTTGGTTACCTCAATTACCTGTAGATATTCAATATGCTCAAGTGTGATTAAAATGAGAGAGACTTGTCTCTTATTTATACTATCCAAGTAGCTTCCTTAGAAGCATCTTCTAGGCCACTTTGTCCACATAGTCACCTATGTCCAACTTTTCCCAATTTGCCACTTGTCCATGTATCCAATAGTCACTTGACCACTTAACCCATTTTCCTAATTTTAGGGTTAACGTTCTTATAACCATTTTCCATAATTAGAAATTTCTCCATTTACTTTATTATTTAAATAATCCTCCTTGACTTTGTCACTTCACTTTATTATTTAAATAATCCTCTTTGATTTTGTCACTTCACTTTATTATTTAAATCATCCTCTTTGACTTTGTCACTTCACTTTATTATTTAAATAATCATATTTGATTTTGTCACTTCACTTTATTATTTAAATAATCCTTTTTGACTTTGTCACTTCACTTTATTATTTAAATAATTTCTTCTTTGCAAGCACTTTGACTTCTTTGACCTTTTTGGGCTTTAAGCTAGCATATGAGGGTCCTCCAATTTCGTAAGGCCATCTAGAATAGTCTTACCTTCAAATATATCAAAACTCATACCATTATACATCAAACAAACTTGAGTCATTACCCAAACCTGGGTTCTCCAACTTCACATGTCCATAACTCTCTAACCGTGATCTGTTATGTGATGTTCCACATACCACTGGAAATGGCATGACATGTACTACCGATATAGAATAGTCTTACCTTCAAATATATTAAAATTCATGCCATTATTCATCAAATAAACTTGGGTCCATTACCCAAACCTTTGTGCTACCATAATTTTCTACCAAACTTTCTTCAAGGGTTGACATCAATCTACAATATCACTCTCCAATGGTTGACATCAATGAAAACCAACAATCCATACCAAGCATCCATCAAATTAAGCCAACTTTCTGACAATATATGCCACTTCCAGTACCTTCTCAGCCATGGGAAAGTATCTCCATGGTATTTTTAGGGGGTTTACTAATGTCTAGGACATGTCATAATTATCTATATGTCGTCGTGGATAGATTCAACAATATGTGTATTTTTATGCCATGCAAGAAATAGGGCACAACTGAATAGATAACACATATGTTCTTTCCTAATGTATAGGCTAATTTTGGACTTCCTATATCTATGATATCATATCTAGACTCTCATTTTTTGGTAAAGTTTTCGTCTCATTTATGGGAGCTCATGGCCACCAAGTTAAATAAAAGCACAAATTTTCATTTGTAGATAGATGAATACACAGAGGTGGTAAATAGAGAAATGGTACATATACTTCAAGGGTACTTCAACAAACATATTAGGTTATGGGATGAAAAATTATCTTATGCACATCATGCCTATAATAATTTCATACATTCTTCTACTTGGAAAAATCCTTTTGAAGTATGGTGAGGGTACTTTCCTAAATCACCTATGGAATTATTTTTTGGATAAGCAAGTAAGGAAAATGGAGAGGATGATACATATAAATCTCAAAGGTTCATTCAAAAGATTCAATAGGTACATCAATAAGTACAAGAACAATTGGAGAAAATTCAATCCAAGTACATGACAAGGAATGACAAACATCGTGTTGATCATCATTTTGAAGTTGGTGGTCAAGTATGGTTATATATTAACAAAGATAGAATGAAAGGTGAAGGTAAAAAGATAAGACCAATATGATATGGTCCATTCAAGATCTTGGAGAACATTGGTACTAATTCCTTTCATTTACATCTACCATCCTACATGCAAATGTATTCAGTGGTAAATGTTGAGAATTTGAAGCTTTATGAGCCTCATATGATTATGGATGAAGACGAAAGTATTCAAGTTCTAGCAGTTGATGATTTTTCTATAGAATATTTGGACAAGCTATAGGAAGATTATATTCTTTATAGAAGCATCAAGAATTCATAGTGAGGTGATGTGGAATGTCTTTGAGTTGGTATTAAGGGAGTAAAACCAAGTAAATAAAAATGGATGGAGATAGGAAGGGTGAGGGAACTCTACACTCACTTAGTTGTTGATTAATCAAAACTTTTGGTGCTCCAAGATTCTTCCAATGGGGAGGAATAATCCAGGAGGATCCATAATTCCCATAGAGGTATGGGAGGATCTAAAATTTCCACAGGAGTCTAGAAAGGTTCACAAAGGATCAAAATTTAGATATCCTAAATTCTTTAAAAAAACAACATCAATGTGTAGATCTTGACGATAGCTTTCCAATGACACAAAAATCATCTCAAATGGAGCTAGAACAAAAAAGATAGGTTTGGTAAAATTTTGGTCAAACTAAGAAAAACATCGAAGCCAAAGGGTGAAAGTGACATGTGTTATCACTACAAAGGTGACATGTGACATGACCATACATGATGTATGGTGATGGCATGGAAACATCCAAATGTTCCATGTAGCACACCATACGCTCACTGGGAAGGTGACATGGTATGGCAGGTCGGCAGATGACTGAGCAATTGTACAATACATGTGGGATAATCAATTGGAGACATGTGGAAAGGACATACTTATGAGAGGATACCACGTGATATCCTCCCATTGGCCATTAATGGTTAATGTTTATCAAAACAATTGGGAGTCGACAGGGGTCGAATCCATGAACTCCTATAACCTTAACAAATCTCCACTACCAATATGCCACACAGTTGGTTATTAACCATATATGGTAGAGAATGTACTTAAGTTTGGATAAAGGTTAATTTGGAAAGGAAAAGGGTTGAGGATCTAAGCCCCTCGACCCATTTGTATGGTCACATGCTATGTAATATAAGAACACCATATTTTGTGGAGGACATAACCATCGTAACTATATACCATATGCCATATATAGTATATGGTTATAATTACATAACCATATACCAAAAAAACAAGGAAATGACCGACGGTCGGTGGGGCGCGAACCCCTGACATGCCACATATATGCCAACAACTTAAATAATGTACCAAAGGTGCAAAATTTGTTAAGAAAACTTCTTAACAAATAATTAAAGCATGTAATGGAATTTAGGAAGAAGGTTAGGGCCCGTTCCCTATTTAATGGGTGTGTGACGGAAGAAGAAGGGCACTCATTAATATGTAATGTACAGTCTCGAAATTCATGCCAAGGGAAATACGGCCTTAAGTTTGCATCATAAATCATTCTGACAGGTCCCTTGATGGAATTTTAATAACTTTATACTCATTTTTCATGAGTTTTTGCAAGGAATCCAATGGTGCACTCTATTTTTGGGTTTGAGAAACATAACAAAAGGTCATTTTAAAACACAAGCATTTGAGAATTAATAAAGAGGTGTCTATTGGAAGAGGACCCAAAGATGTAACCTAAATTGGGTGAACTCTGTTATCAAACTTGTGTATGTGATTTCATCATTGTTTCTCTTTTTGTGCTCAATTATTTATAAGTCTTTTATCATTAAAGTGTATTTGGTTAGATAAGTATTTCACATGTAAATTGCAAACAATCAAGCGATCATTATTATTTCGAAGATCAAGTAGATGTTTATATGTATTTTAAAACTAATCAAAATCTATGTATGTTTTGGATTACGCAACAGGATGGAAAAGAAGATGACTCATCAATAGTTCATACAACTAGGCCTATGGTTACAATAAGTTGAGCTAAGAATACACGTCATAAATTGGAACAAAGGAAAGAAGAGGATGGAGTTTTCATCACTATAAGTTTACCAAGGAGGCATCACACATTTGTTTCTATAAAGCACATAACTTCTTCTTTAATTCTTGTAGAAAGTAATGAAGTTGAGGAAGTGGACATCAACACAATTCTGTAGGTAAACACTTTTGACACTTCATGTTTTGAACCAAAATTTGACAGAATGGAGCCATAATATTTTGACCGTGTTAAGAAAGAAATTACTCTTGAATATTTTGACCCTATTAAGAAAACAATTCCTCTTGTACATTTTTACCCTATGAATCAAATAGTTCCACATACTGATTATGTATTTAAATTGAATAAGAGGAAGAAATTAAAAGATAGTGTATTCTTCAAGTACTACTGGGAATGACATGAAAATCCTTGGCACTTAGGAACACACAAGAATATCATAAATGCTAATAAAGGTGTCGGTCCTTAACATTCCTAATAAGAAAGAAGATGAATGGGAAACATTAAAATGATTTCAATAGTGTTGGCGTAAGAAGTCACTCTTGGATTGTAGCAGGAGTAAGCCTGAAGCCCATCAATTTATGTCACTATTTGTTGATAAAGGGTGATGAATGGAGGTAAACTCATAACAATATCATTCTAACTCAAAAACTAGGCCAGGAAAGCACAAGCAGATGAGTTCTTGGTTTAACTTCAGACAGTTAGTTGCAATAAGGGTGAGTAGGAGGAAGACTTCTGTGAGGAAATGCGAAGGGCCATTGTAGGCATCGAGCTTCTAACAACCTATAGAAGAAAAACTTGAACACAAGAACCTCTTATATTCAAGAGTAGAAACACTACGAGAACATAACAACGTTATAATAAATCCTTTATCCTAACACAGTCATGAAAATACATGTGAATCAGTGAATCATGAACCCTTTTAGTATGAGATTGAAACCAGATGAAAAAGAGAGATGCCTTACATTAAACAAGAAAATTTCATATGCAGATACAAAGCCAGGAAAAACAGTGCTTCATTAAAAAATTACAGTTGGGAGCTCGACTCTACCATCCCTTCTTACAAAAATACAAAAAATGAGTATATATACTCAGAGAAATATGCCCCTTTGGTAGCAGGAGGGTAGTTGAGACATTAAAGTACAACTTAGCGTGTGTAGGCTCCTCTGATCAGACAAGGACATCAGATCGACATGGCTCTTTTAGGAAAACCTGCACACAGGACGATCTTGGGAAAACTGCCTGCATGAACCTCCATGCCTTACATTCATGGTCTGAGCTGAGGTTTTAGCTACCTGCTCAATTTTCATTAATTGTTGTCCTCCAATGCGAGTGGCCAAGACTTTGAGCACAAGGGACGACCACACACTTTCTTCCCAGGGCTCAGAGGCTAGCCTTCTTTTTATTTTGGTGCCACCCTTAATGTAACCCATGGTCATGACCTGGTGCCTCCCTCCAGAGGTGCTTTGACACTTCTCCTTTCGGGAGATTCCAAAATTTTAGTGTCCAGGATCCTCAGTGGCTAAAACTGTGAAATGGTCCTCCATATCGGCGATTGGATTTGGCTTCAAAATCAATGGACATGATCCATTTTCCCTTGAACACATTGGCTCTACGCCCCTCATCTTCTTTTTCCCCACTCCATACGACCCTATGCTATGATCATGGGCCCACACCCAAAGGCACCTTCGCATCTCACGTATCGTGGATGGGAGGGAGTTGACCCTTGTATTTCAAAGTCATGATAGGTGAGATGGTGACTAGACTCAATCATGCACCACATGTCCCTTGGTTGGATAGCTGAGATCCTCCCTTGATCAACGGTTGCAATCACTCATCCCGCAATGAGCGTTTAAACTCAACCAACCCCCACTTTAGCCCTGCTACCTTGTGGTTGGGCGTTGGGACCGGGGGACCACTCCCAAAGGTGCCTTCGCATTTCACGAATTCGACGATGGAAGGGAGTTGACCCCTATCTTTCAAAGTCACGATAGGCGAGATAGTGACCAGACTCAATCGTGCGCCACGCGTCCTTCAAGCCTAATGGTCCCGATCCTTTCGGGGATTCTCCCACCGGGAGTTCTCGCTCCCCTTCCTCCAACCACCTTTCCATACGACCTTGTGCTACGACCGTGGGCCCGCACCCAAAGGCACTTTCGCATCTTGTGTATCGTGGATGGAAGGGAGTTGACCCTTGTATTTCAAAGTCCTGATAGCCAAGATGGAGACTAGACTTAATCAGGCGCCATGTGTCTCGACTGGATCAGACGACCACGATCATTTCGTGACTTTGGCCCTAAGGGATGAGCCCATGCACTAAACCTCATGAAATTCCATGGATCTGGCTTACTCGATGACCGTTGATATGCTCCATCAATAGATCCTCACCGCTAAAAAAAAAAAATGCTCCCTCGCTTGATTTTAAGCCCGAAATGGACTTCTTCTGTGTGTTGCGCTTGACGCTCACGAATGCGGCCTTTGAATAAAATGCATTTGATGGGGTTTTAAAAACCATTTCTTCTCATTTTACACCAAGGGTCCTAAATCGAAGAGAAACACCCCCCTTGCAAGAATTAGTGCTAACATTAGGCTCCATGGGGGATAGAGTCGTCCCTGCAATGCTCTAAGAACTCTTTGCAGTTTTAGTGCCTTGCTGTTGGGCTATGGAGTCATTTATTAAGCCGAAAATAAACAAAAAAATAATATTTACAAAAATAGAGGAGTCGTCTAAGGCTCAAGCAAAACATTTCTTCAGGAAATGCCCATTTACTGGGCCGTTAAAAACTTCTTCACCCTCCAAATCCTGCAACCTGTACGTTTTATTTAAGAATACTCTAGAGATTTTGAAGGGCCCGATCTAGAGGGCATCAAAATTGTTGTGTTTTCCCCTATCCTACTTGGGTGCATCCCACTTAAGCACCAAATCTCCCAGCTCGAATTCCTCCTTCCTGACCTTCCTGTCAAAGGCTTGCTTAATCTTTTGTTGATGACTATGAGCTATGTCCATTACCTACTCCCTGATTTGTTGCACTTTCACCACTTGATAAATTATTCTAACCATATGGTCTGTCTCTCCTTCATGATATTGAAATAATTTCACTACAGGTAAAGAGAGTTGAGTGGGAAACACAACCTCCGTCCCATAAACAAGTTGTCACTCGATCATCCCATAGAGCGAATTCGAGCTTTGAATCCTAGGCCCTCTTATTGTCTTCCAATAATATTTTAATGAGTTTGATTAGACTTTTATTGGAAGATTCTGCCAGTCCATTTCCTTGAGGAAAATAGGGAGTGGAGTGAATTAGTGAGATCTTGAATTGCTCACATAAATTAACCAGAGGATCAAACTTGAAAGAAGCAGCATTATCAGTGACAATTCTATTGGGACAGCCAAATCTGGCTATGATATCCTCCAGGAGGCTGATAATTACCTTATGTGAAGCACTCTTGGTGGGGGCAACCTCTATCCACTTGGTGAAATAGTCTGTTGTAGTTAGGATCCATCTGTGCTGGCCACTTGAAGGAGGATGAATTTATCCACTGAAGTCCAACCCCCACTGCTGAAAGGGTGCTGAAGATATACAAGCTTTAGTGGCAGAAATTTGAGATGCTTCTTTCCTGAGAACCTTTGGCATTTGATGCAAGATCTGAATTCTCTGCAGACATCAGTGAATAAGGTGGGCCAATAGTACCCATCCCTGAGGATTTTGTGAGCTATGGTCTTCTAGAAATGATTCCCTCCACAAAGGCCGCTATGGAGATCAAACATAACTTTATGGGCTTCTTGTGGGTTTAGACACCTCAGAAACACTCCTAGAGGGTCTCTCCCGTACAAGAATTGGTCAATAAGGAAATATTTGACTGCCTTGATCTTTAAATCTCTTTCCTTTCTTTTTCCCATTCCATCAGGAGGCTTCAACTCTTGCATAAAGTACAAAATGTCTCTATACCAGGTGCATTCTACTAGTGATAAGCCACCCTGAGAGATTTTGCTAGATGACTCAGATTGTTGATTTTCTGAGTAAGCATTGACGAAGCTAACCCACAAGGCCTTGTAATTAGATTCAGCCAGCAACTTGGTTAAACCCTGCCCTTTAACCAACTTGGTGGGCTTTATCTCCAAGTCAAACTCAAGGATCTTGGCAATTCATTTACCTCTTCTCCCATCTTTGTCAGGTTGTATAAGGATGTCTTTCACAGAGGCTGAAGGAACATATGCAATCACTCTTGAGTGCAAGACATAGACTCTGAAATCTTTCAGAGATTTCACCAAGGCACATGTCTGTTTCTCCATGATCTCATACCTGATTTATGCATCTCTTAATGCCTTACTGAATAAGGAAATGGGTTGCTCTTTCCCTTCCTCATTTTTCTGCAATAATACCGTTTCTACTGTATCAAAAGAGGCAAAATAAAAAACTAGGAAATCCTTGGAATAATCAGGACTAATCAGCACAGGTGCCTCAGTCAATGCCTCCTTTATCTGGACAAAAGATTCCCTGGGTTCAGTAGTCCATTTTACTTCATTTCCCTTTCTAAGCATTGCTGTGATGTGTTTCACCAACTCAACAAAATTTGAGATGAACCTCCTCAGAAAGTTAATCTTCCCTAAAAAATCTTGGACTTCCTTTCTAGACCTGGGAAGTGACAGGGTCTGAATTTCCTCTACCCTGCTGGAATCAATTCTCTCTTCCTTTGCTGATACTATATGGCCTAACAAATTCCCTTCCTTCATAGAAAACAAATATTTATTGGTATTTAATGAAAGGCCAAGCCTTCGACATTTCAAGAAAACTTTCCTCAAGTGACAACAATGCTCTTTATCAGACCCGGAGAATACTGTGATGTCATCCAGATAGATCACCACAAACTGATCTGTCTCCCTGATGAAGGCTATGTCCATGGCTCACTGAAATGTTTCTCCCACATTCATTAATCCAAAAGGCATTTTGGCATACATGAACGTGCCCCAAGGAGTGGTGAAGGTTGTTTTTTCTCTGTCCTCAGGTATGATTGATATATGATTATATCCAAAAAAAACATCAATCATGGATATCCTAGATGCACGAGTTACCCTCTGCAATATGTGTTCCATGTTGGGCAAGGGATAGTTGTCTTTCTTTGAGCTCTTGTTTAGATTCTTGAAATCAACACAGAGCCTAATTTCTCCACTTTTCTTCCTCACCGGGACCAAATTGGCCACCCACCCATAATATCTCAAGGGGACAATGATTTGGGTATCTAACAACTTTTTCACTTCTCTCTCCATGACAGGAAACAACATGGGATTTATCTGTCTTAGCTTCTGCCTAAATGGCTTAGCCTCTTCCTTCAGTGGGATCTTCTGTTAAATGATAGATGTGTCATATGTCTTGAGGTATTCATAGGTCCATGGAAACACATCAACAAATTTTCTTAATAACTCAGTATATTTGACCCTCTACTCTTTGGTCAAACTGCTTGACAACTTGACATACTTAGGCTCCTCCTATGTGCCGATGTTGCACTCCATTGTATCAACATATTCATTTGAAACCCTACCCTTTACCGCCACATCATTCCCATCGAACAATCTTTCTAAAGGGACTAGTCCCTTCAGAATGTGAATTCTAAGAAGAAGAATAATAGGTTGATTAGCAATTTTATTTAAAAATACCTTAGGGTGAGGGTGACTTTCGAGATCAAGATCCTAATCAATGTGCATTACAGAAAATTCATCAATAGAATGAAGAGATTTTTTGATTTCAAGATCGTCTTCGAATACCTTCCAATGCTTGATATTGTCCGATATAGATGGCCTATATCTTATCTCAACATCATATTTGATCTTAGGCGGTAGAGGGATTCTGAACAGACTAGCTGAGACAACTAAGGAATCAGCCAAAGTATTTTCCTCTCTTGGAATAAAAGAAATGTTGAAAGCTAAGAAGAAATTATCAATCAAGTCCCACACCTCATTTTTGTAACTCCTAAGCCGAGGATGCTTATCCCGATAAGAATTTCTGACTTGTTGGATTATCAAATTAGCATCTCCGAACACTGCTACCCCCTCAATTCCCATTTATTTTGCAACCCTTAGACCCAGAACAAGAGCTTCATATTCTGCCACATTATTGGTAGCTTCAAATTATAGCTTGTATGACAGGGATATGGTTTCCTGACAAGGCGACACAAAAACCACTCCAGCGCCAGTGCCTTCGCTAGAAGAAGCTCCGTCGAAGAACATCTTCCCAATAGAGGTGGTTGGAGGAGGTATCTCGTGATTAAAAATGGGCTGCTTTTTGATTTGAAAAGGGGCTTCAGTAGTATCAGTGAGATGCAATAAACTAGACCCCAAATTAGTGTCAAGTGCAAAGATAGGATGATTGGTGGGGTCTGCTTCATCACTACAAATGTAGGCCAGTTGAGCTTCCCTATACAATCTTCTGTGTTCCCCTCCAAAGACTGGAATGGTGGCATATGTGAGATCCATTTGTAATGTTCCTCCAAGTTTTTTAATCCAAGATCTTGAAAACAACATGCCAAACTTGGGGGGAACATCAACTACTACAATGTCCATGATCACACTCTTCATTGGAAGCTGAAATAAAGAGACCACCAAGTCTTTGATGACTCCAAGGAATTTCACCCTCCTTGAATCAAAAGAGTACAAATCATGGTAAGCCTTTGTCACTTCCATCCCCAATTCTTCCATGACTATTTTGGGCATAAGGTTGTGGGAAGCTCCTGAATCCATGAGGCAATTATGCAACACCTTATCATGTATGTTCAGGGATGTGTAGAAGGGAGGGGATGAATCATATTTGTCTTCTACCATGGGACCTAGGAAGACTGTTGACTTTTCATATTGAAGATTTACTGAGTCTGTGGAAGGATGGGGGGACTCAGATTGTAGCAGTTTGGAGAGGGACCTTTTGAAATTTTCATTTTTAACTAGTTCTGAGAGGGGTGCGAGAATTATAATCTTTTGAATTTCATGCTCAAAACTAAAGGAGGAAAGAGTCTTAGGAGCTTCCCTTACCTCAAAGAAAGGTTCTTTGGCTGATGGCAAAGTATTCTGAGTTTTCTTTTATTTAGTAGTGATTGTTGCAGGTTTAGCAGGCCTTTCCGCTATGAGGGGTTGACCATGGCTATCAAAATTCCCTTCTTTCTTCTTTGACCTGAGATGGTATCTGTTAGGAGTGTTGTTGGCCTTTTCCCCTTTACCCAACTCATTGGTTTGAATGTTCATAAGAGATTCTTCATATGCAGATTGAGTCAAATGGTGAAAAGGGGAAGTGTCTTCTATACAGTGAATTTCAGGGTTGAGCTCATCTATCTCCTCTCCTTCCTCATGAGCAACTAGGTTATTTTGGAGGGGGGTTTGAATTCTCTGATCATCTATGTATTTGCTCCTTTGTTCCCTTGGAAAAACCCGTGGCACATTGTTACTAGGCCTCTTGAAGCCTCTGTTATTAGTATTTTGGGGAATTCTGTACATGGGCTTCCCTTCTAACTCCCACCTTTCCACTCTAGCCGAAATTGATTTTAGCACTTTAGTTACCTCATCCATTTGAAGGGGAAGGGGAGAGGAAATGGATGGGGAGGGTTCAAGTCTCTTCCTGGATATGTATCTATCAACCTTATTCCTAAGTCGGTCAATAAGAAATATGTTAGATTCTACTTCCACAGCTGCATCCTGCATGTGAGCCAGAGTAGTGGCTCTCCTTTCTCTCAACAGGAGGCAGAAATCGGGATCAAAAGCGCTAGCATAAGTGATCTTAGCAGAGGCTTCTGAGGGATTTATTTCAGTGGGGATCTTATTGTACATTTTATTGAATCTCTTGGAGAAGCCAGAGACAATCTCTCCTTCCTTTCTCTTCAAAGACCCAAACTCTGTCATGTAATACATGAATTATTTTTTGTCTCCCCATTGTCTCAAAAGAGAATTATCCAAAGCCTCAATCCCATCGATAGATCTAGGAGGCAGGGCCCTAAACCACTTTCTAGCCTCACCTTCAAGGGTATGGACGAAAATCCTCATTCATACGTCTGCATGCATGATAACATGATCATCTGTAGAACTATAAAAGGCTTCAAGGTGTTCTTCTGCAGCTATGTCCCCTTCACCTATAAACTTGGGCAACTGCTTAAGGTAGCCATCTTCTGGAAGGGCATTGAGAGGTTGAGGTAACAAAAGGGGAGCATACCTAGCAGCTATTATAGCCTCCATTCTAGTCATGGGGGGATTTTCTCCTGCCATAGGAATATTAGGTGGAGGAGAACTCAGAGGATAAGGAGCTCGAACAAGGGATACTGGAAATGAGCTTCCAGCTGGAAGGGGGAACAATGGGGGACTCAGAGACAAGGATAAGGGGCTTGAGTCAGTAGATGTTTCTCTCTGTGCAGTAACAACAACAATAATAAGAGGAGGGGTGGTAAAGCTAGGAGTGGGGAAATCTTATGTGGTCCTGGGTATACATCAAGGTATAACTTCTAGGAAGAGGGGAATGACAAGGATTCCTCCCACCAATCCCAGACCAGGAGGGGAAAACTCAGCAGGAACACTTCTGAAATTTAGGAAACAAGAAAATTCAGAAGAAGGTCTGCTAGGAAGCTGAGAAGAAGAGAATGGAGTTTCAACGGAAGGAGATGGAAAATTACTTGGTTCGGTGGTGGAAGTTTCTCCTTTATAGGCCTTTCCTTTTCTGATAATCACCTCTAGATTAGCTTCAAGTGTAGCTAGAGGCAGCTGTGGATGGGACCGCATGTGTCTACCTCTAAAAGCCACAACTAAAACAATAGGTTCACCACAGTGGAATCGTCACAATGGAGTTTCCAGGTCCATAGTATCAATCTCGTAGGGCTCTGATGCCTAGTGCACCTTCAGAAATAGAGGCTTGATGTCATTTGATCCCAGGGAAAATTTTAAACTTCATCCCTAGAAACGGTGTCAGAAGTCACTCCTGGATTGCAGCAGGAGTAAGCCTGAAGCCCATAAATTTATGTCACTATTTGTTTATAAAGGGTGATGAATGGAAATAAACTCACAACAATATCGTTCTAACTCAGAAACTAGGCCAGGCAGGCACAAGTAGATGAGGTCTTGGTTTAACTTCAGACAGTAAGGTGCAATAAGGGTGAGTAGGAGGGAGACTTATGTGAGGAAATGCAAAGGGCTATTGTAGGTATCGAGCTTCTAACATCCTGTAGAAGAAAAACTTGAACACAAGAACCTCTTATATTGAAGAGCATAAACACCAAAAGAACATAACAACGTTATAATAAATCCTTTATCCTAACACAGTCACAACGATTCATGTGAATCAGTCAATCATGAACCCTTTTAGTATGAGATCGAAACCAGATGAAAAAGAGAGTTGCCTTACATTAAAAAAGAAAATTTCATATGCAGTTACAAAGCCAGGAAAACCAGTGCTTCACTAAAACATTACAGTTGGGAGCTCGTCTCTACAATCCCTCCTTACAAAAATACAAAAACTGAGTATATATACTCATAGAAATATGCCCCTTTGGCAGCAGGAGGGTAGTTGAAACATTAAAATCCAACTTAGCTTGTGCAGGCTCCTCTGATCAGACGAGGACATCAGATTGACATGGCTCTTTTAGGAAAACCTGCACACAGGATGATCTTGGGCAAACTACGTGCCAGAAAATCCATGCCTTACATTCATGGATTGAGCTAAGGTTTCATCTACCTGCTCAATTTTCATTAATTGCCTTCCTTCATGGCGAGTGGTCGAGACTTTGAGCACAAGGGACGACCACGCGCTTGTTTCCTAGGGCTCTGAGGCTAGCCTCCTTTTTATTTTGGCTCTGCCCTCAATGTAACCCATGGTCATGACCTGGCACCTTGCTCTAGAGGCACTTTGACACTTCTCCTTTCGAGAGATTCCACCATTCTAGCATCCAGGATCCTCGGTGACTAAAATTGTGAAATGACCCTCCATATCGGTGGTTGGATCTAGCTTCAAAATCAATGGACACGATCCATTTTCCCTCAAACACATTGGATTTGTGCCCCTCATCTACTTTTTCCCCACTCCATATGACCCTTTTCTAAGACCGTGGGCCCACACCCAAAGGCGCCTTCGCATCTCACGTATCGTGGATGGGAGGGAGTCAATCCTTGTATTTCAAAGTCACGATAGGCGAGATGGGGACTAGACTCAATCGTGTTCCATGCATCCCTTGGTTGGATGACTGTTATCCACAATTTTGGTCATTATGATGATGTCATGATGATGTTATGATGATGGAAAATCAAGCTCTTTACTAAGGACACTTTCCTGAGAAAAGTTACAGTTGTCTTCTTCCGGAACTCACACTTTTGAAGGATGTTCGCAGGCTACTTATATATTCACCTGCGAGAATGCCTGATTATCGCAAGCTACCTTAAGCTGGGGTGTGAACTTCTCGCACTCTACTCATTGTTAGGGTGAGAACATGTTCTTAAAGGGGAAAAATATAAAAATATCGAACCTTCTAGAAGGGAATCTTCTAGAAGGGTGAGTTGGCTTTCGAATGGTTATTCAGGTGCTGGCATTCCAGATATCTTGGGATCATTCCCTATCTAAGTAACTAATCTATCTTCTCCTATATATTGAGGAGATTGCTCATGGAAAGGGTTAAGCAAACAAGCAGCAAGATAGCTAGAGATTGATTATAGAATTAGTGCAAGACTGTGTGGAGGACTGATGCTACAGCAGCAAGAGACAACAACAAGGTCATCACAAGTGGTTGATTTTCTTCATGCATGAGCAAGTGTGTGTGTCAGAGATAGGATCCATCGAAAGGAGACCTATGACATCAAGGCTCAGGTTGTAAGTTTCACTTTCAATTAATTCAATACAGTAATATGTCCCTTTCCCATAAAGATGATGTCACTTTATTACATAATTCCTTGATCATATGTATAGACTAATTATTGAATATATTAATCTGCCTTTACTTCGATTGGTTCATTCTGTTGTGATCTGAACGGGACGAGAGCATTGGAGCAAAGCTTGGAACAATAGAGATCTAAGGAAAGCATTCATAAGGTATGTCCATGATCCTCATTTCTCGGTTCATTCAATAATCTAGATCTAGGGAAAGAGTAGTATTATGTCCTGTTTTGTTCTAGATCCAGGTGGATCTAGGGAGATCGGTTAGTGTCCGCACCTACGGATTAATCCTGAAACAAAATTGGCGACTCCACTGGGGAGTTAGTCCCTTTTTCTTTATGGTTTTTTGAATTTTCTGTGGCCATTTGCTCTGTTTGCATTTTTCTTTTGATTTTTCAGTCTCTGAGTCCTCAGGATACCCTGAGAGACCTTCTGGGTCTATAAGCCAGGTTGGATTTTGCTTGATTTTTCAATTTTTTCATTAGTTTCAGGGATTCTCGCACTGTGTCCATTGACATCCTATGAGAACCTTGCAAGTTCTCACTCTGCATATACATTTCAGTGCGAACAGTTCGCACTTTGCATCAAAGTGGCCTGCGAGAACATTAGCTTCTCGCACTGTGTTCCACACTGGCCTGCGAACATATTTTTTGAAATTTTTGAATTCAAGTTTTGACTCTGTCAATTGCTCATATCTGTTGATTTACACCTTTTTGTCTTACTGAATCAGTGACTTACATATCTTTTTCTTTAGTTGGCTTGTTGGAACTGATCTAGGGTTTCTCGGTTTTTGCTTGCCTTTATAGCTTGACTTTCATTTCTTGGCCCTTTTAGGCATTTTCATTCTCTCTGATTTTTGGAGTTGAAGTGTGTTGAGCCGGCTAAGAACCAGTGATTGGTCGAGAGTTGAGCGTTTAGTGTTTCTCATTTTCTTGTGGGTTCGAAAGGACAATTTTTTTCCATTTGCTTTGAGAAACTCCTTGGTTTGCTTTTGTCTTTACTTTCGTTGAAAGTTTTGGTTGGGTTGTCATAGTTTGATTATTGATGGTTTGATTTTATTTTCTCATTAATCATAGTTCTTCTTGGAAAGTGAACGACAAGTTTTCTTTCAAGAGTTTTTTTTTTGCCTTTTTCAAAAACATTGAAAATCAAGTTTTTTAGAGTTTGTTTGAAAAGACATACAGAAATTGTTCATTAATATATGATTGTTTACATTGGCATCTGAAAGGAAATTGAATATTGCATTTGCATTGTAATCTTGAGATTGATTCGGAAATTGTTCTCTCTCTCCCATAACTAGGATTCATTGAATGAAAAGAATTATATTTCATCATATCCTTGCATTATTTGGGTCAGAGTCATACATCATGAGTTTCATTTCCGTTACCTTTGAGTAAACAACAGCCTGTAAAAACATTACGTAATATTAAAATTGATCTAGTAACTCTTTTCTAGGGCTCTTTTACACCAACATTTAGCTAGGCTAGTGCTTTGGAGTAGGAAGAGAGACACACTCTCCAAAAGCTCTAAAAAAAAAATAGCATCTTGAGTTAGGGAGTGTTAAATTCCATTGGCAGCATATTGTCCTGGGAAGCCCTTCTAACACAAGGGTCAAGCATTAGGTCACATTGGTCTTGGTAGAGTAACTAACCCTGCTTTGTTGACATCGGTGTAGAGATTGCACGTATTGCGGGGGTCACTCCGAGGTATACCCACAATTATGAGTGGAAGCCTTTGAGTTGATTTCGGGCTAGATACCCTGCCTTTGCATGTGGATTGGAATGACGACTGTTTCCCCAGGTTGTACTATTGTTTGTGGTGACCTTAGTGGCTTATCTCTCTAGGTTCTTACCCAAGGTCACTGTGGAGGGGAAAGTCTTCACGGTACCTGGAATCGACGTTGATCAAACTCACTCAGGCTCCTTGGAGGGTATACCCACGATTATGTGTGGGAGCTTGCACCAGGGCGTAAGTCTGTTAAGTAGTTCATCAACGTAAATTTTCCATCTTAGCCCCGCCCCTTCTCGTCTTGATGTTGCGAGGTTGTATTTCATCACCAACTAGTGGCTTCGATATTAGAAGGTATTGTTTGCTTGGTGATTGCTTCTAGATTTTGTTTACTAGAGTGTGTTGTTTGTTTTCTCAAAGTTGACCATAGGGTTTTTGTTGGGGAGTTGGTTACTTGTTTACAATTTCTCCCCCACGACGTTCACATAGGATGCAAGGTTTGTCCCCGAAACATCCGGAAGCTTCACAACCTTTGCATACGACAACACCTGAGGGTACCCCTGAGGACTCTCCTCGTCCAGGTGAAATTCCCCTTGTTACTCTACCTCACGTGGACATAAGTGACGTCCCAGAAGTTTTTACACCACCTCCACAAGTATCATCCACTGATCCTCTTGCTGATTTTCGAATAACCAATACTATAGAGGACTATCGCAATCGTCGTGGTGAACGACCTGTTGGACGATTAAATCCTTCTGATGAAACCATTGTTACATCCTATGAATCAACTGCTGGGCCTTCTCACGGTGTAGTAGGCCAAGATCCTTTTTGGTCGGGTGATTTCCGACGAGTCTTGTTTGGCACTGAGTCATCCCCTGTCTACGAAATCAACCCTCCTGTGTCTCCTGAACTAAAGACTACACCAGAGACTACCACTTATCGTTTTTTTCTACCTTCCGAGATGGCCCATCTTGCAAATACTACGGGTGTCCAAACTGGAATTACTGCAATTACTCTTCCTCCTATCAATACCCAACGAACTCCTGAGGTTAACCCGAATTTACCTCCTGGTTACCATGCACTGAATCCTTTGTTGAATGTTTCCCATCCAACACCTCCACAAACTCCAGCTAGTTCTCCAGGTGGTCCTCAGTTTCCTGGACATCCTATTCCCGGTTTCATCCCGACACTCCCTCAGTTTTCTACTGGCAATCCTAATATTGGTAGCATTATCCCGACTGTTGCACCCAACTTGCACAATCCTATGGGTGGACAGGGTAGTACGTTTCCTTTTCCTTTTCCCGGACATAAAACAGTTACTACACAACCTACGGTTGGTACACAACTTCCGGGTGGAACGGTCCCTTTGATCGGGGGACCAACCTCACCTTTAGGACAAAACATACCTCCTGCATTGGCCCAGTATTGGAATCAACTTATGCAAAACATTTCTCAAAATGCTGGGGGGCAGCAAGCTGTCCCTACTCTAGGCCAACCATATCTAGGTGTGACTAATCCTATTTGGGGTTCAGGTCAGACTACTCAACCTCAAGTCCCTACTCAAACTCAAGGTCAAAATCCTTGGGGTTACTATCCTATTCAACCACCACAGAACCAACCGGGGTCTTCCCTCTGGGGGTAGACTGCATAYAGTCCCACTGGTCTACCGATAGGGCTTCCACCCCAAAGTCACCAGTATCCACAAGTGAATTGGCAGTTTCCTTTTCTTGCTACTTTGGATCTGCCAGATTTGTCTAGGATTCTTAATGATCCTATTCGTCACTCTCCCCAATGGCCTGCTATTCCTGCAAAGCTTCCATCGGACATTCCAAAATTCGATGGGAAGGTGGGAGAGGACCCAAATAATCATGTCATGACTTTCCATTTGTGGTTCTCGTAAAACTCGTTGATGGACGACTCCATTCGACTACGTCTTTTTCAACGAACTCTTACAGGTGCTGCTGCGAAAAGGTACATTGAATTACCACGAGGTTTCTTTTCGGATTTCAACACCCTTGCAATGGCCTTTCTAACACATTACCAGTAACCGATCCGTTACGATACTGGAACTGATATTTTAACCTCCTTCAAACAAAACTCGAGCACTCATATATCTGATCATATTCATGAGTGGCGACGGAGGCGACGTCTCATTAAACTTGAACTTCCTGATCAATTACTGGCAAAATGGTTTACCAAGTCTTTTGTAAACAAAATTGGTAAAGACATTGCTATGGGCGGTGTTGTCACCGAAGAGCAGGCTATTAGTCGTGCTCAGTATCTTGATCTCGTTTATTCGCAAACGGGAACCTTGTATGATTTACTACCTGATTTACCTCGTCCTGGTAGTTCCAGCACTTCTACTACTTCGGTTGCCTCGCATGCAGCTGATAGTGTGATTGGTTCCACTCATAGCCACTCACATTCCGTTTCAACTACAACCCCAAAATCCAATTCTTCTAATGTACAAAGTGCTCCGTCTCTTGCTCGTCCCACCGGTAAAACCTCTTAAGTGAACGCTGTTCAATCTACGCCGACTGGTAAGAATAAGTCTAAGGAAGGGAGAGGCAAGAATAAGGAGAGTAAAAACAATAATCAAAATGAGCAAACCAAATCCCCGCCTGTTGATGACCGGGATAAGCGCAAACCCCGCTACCCTTTCCTTATCTGTGGAGGTGATCACTACACGAAGGATTGTCCGAGACATGCCGAGGTTAATAAGTTCCTTCAAGGAACACCAAAGCCCTCTACGCCGACATTCTTGTCTCAACCCTTCCCATCTCAACAACAGGCTTCGTTGGTCATCCACGACCAACCCTCTACTTCTACGTCCTCTTATGTTTTGATGTGCACCGGTGATTCCAAGAAAAACAATGTTGCACTTACCACTAGAGCTAAAGACTATACTCCTTCTAAGGAGAAGGTTGATGACTTACCTCCCGATTTGGTACAGCCCTCTCCACCGAATCCACCCACAAACGGTCCTCTTCATCTCGAACGACCGACCCTTGATAYAGTTATACGACCACCCCTGAAAGGTGTTGTTAAGAAGTCGTCATTCAATCCTCATGCTCGGGCAGCCCAGAACTATAGCATTGTCGAAGATCTGGCCCAATCACCCTCAGTGATGTCTGCCCTGGAAGTCCTTTAGTCTTGTCCTGCACAACGAAGGGCGCTGTTGAAAGCTATAGGTGGCATTGATCCAACAGATATGAATCTGATATTATTTAACTTGGAAGATCATATTCCAAGGTTACCCCCACAGCTTGTGTTTCAAATCCAAGTTGTGGTCTCTGACAAGAGTATTTGCCGAACTGTTATTGATGAGGGTGCCTACGTGCGTAATATCTTTTTCTTGTTGGAAATCCATTGGCTCTCCCCCGTTAAACGAATCACTAAACACTTTAAGAGCCTTCAACGGCTCAGGTTTTAAACCATATGGTGTTCTACCATCGTTTCCTGTCACTCTTGAAGGTAAGACCATCCAGGTGGAAGTGGAAGTTTTCCATACTCCCCTAGATTATAATCTTCTACTTGGTCGAAGCTGGGTCGATTCTATGCGTGTTGTCGTGTCAACCCTTTTTCGTGTCGTACGATTTCCTCACCAAGGAAAAGTGGTTACGGTCGATCATCTTGCCTTTTTTAATGCTGATACTTACGTTGGCAACGTGCCCTTCATCGCTAAAACCCCACCGGGTTATGAGAATGTTGGTGTCGGTCTTTTAAAAGACTCGTCGTTAATGGGTACTTTCCCCATACCACCACCACCCAATATTCCAAGTCCGTCAGTTGCTTCCATTAATATGATCTCTACTGTGCCACATGACCTTCCTGTGTCTGCTGACCCTTGGATAGTCCCTGATCCTGGAGATCATGTTCGTTTCGGCAATGTTATGCCCTTAAGTCCGGTTGAGTCCGCTTATCAAGCTATTCAATCGGCATCCCTTACTTTTTCTTCTTTTGACGAGTTGTCTCCTGATCCTTTCTGTGTCATATTTCCCACTGACGAGATGATCATGTCCATCATGGAAGACACCCCTTGGGACGATGGGCATCATCGTTCCATACTGTCTTTGGAACAACAAACTCTTGAGAATTATCAGCGGATTTCAACTCCGTCGACCGTTGTTTTTATATCCACGGTTTCCCAATCTACACGAGATGTGTTTGCGGAAGGGAACCTCAGTGACATTTCACCCACGATGCCCATAGATATTTCCATGAAACCTGGGATAGTCGAGAACATTCATATTGGAGCTTCGTGTTCTCCTGACGAAATTGTCACTTATACTTCCTTGTTTAAAGAATTTTGTGATATCTTTGCATGGAGTTACGAAGAGATGCCGGTTATTGATCCTGCTATCGTATTTCATGAGGTTAAGACATACCCCGAAGCTAAACCAGTCTGGCAGCGCCTCCGTCCTGTCCATCCACGTAAAGCGGCAGCCATTAAACTCAAAGTTGAAAAACTTCTTAAAGCCGGTTTTATTTATCCCGTGGATTTGACGGAGTGGGTTTCCAACCCCGTACCGATTGATAATAAAGGTGGTAGTATACACGTTTGTGTTGATTATCGGGATATCAATAAAGCTTGTCCAAAGGACAATTTTCCAACCCCTTTCGTTGACCAGATCGTTGATGACTGTGCCGGTAGTGAAATATTTTCCCTCATGGATGGATTTTCCTCCTATAATCAAATCAATATCGCTCCTGAGGACCAACATAAAATGGATTTTATCTATCCTTGGGGTACTTTTGCCTACAGAAAACTCCCCTTCGGTTTGAAGAACGCAGGTGCTACATTCGAACGTGCTATGTCTTACGTGTTTCACGATATCAAGCATATTGTTCAACCTTATTTGGACGATTTGTCGGCTCACTCTTTACATAGAGTCGATCACCCTACTCATCTCCGAGCGATTTTCATTCGTTGTCGATTCTATCGCATTCGCTTGAATCCTCATAAGTGCATCTTTTGCGTAGAATCCGACCGTCTCCTTGGTTTCATTGTTTCACGCCATGGGATCTGGGTAGATCCTATCAAGGTTGAGGTGATTCTTAATCTCCCTCCTCCTTCTTCTTTAAGCCAGTTACAAAGTTTGCAGGGGAAAGAAAACTTTCTTCGTCGTTTCATCCCGAATTACGCCGAGATTACTCGCGGTTTCACACGTCTTCTAAAGAAAGATTCAGAGTTTGTCTAGGATAAGGTTGCTAACAACGCTTTTGAAGCTTTAAAGTTATCCCTCACAAAAGATCCTCTTCTTTTCCCTCCGGATTATAGTCGAGATTACTTTCTTTATCTAGCTGCGTCCGAGTATACTATCGGCATGGTCCTCGTTCAAGAGGATGATAACCACGATGAACATGTTATCTATTACTTGAGTAGAAGTTTATCATCCACGAAAATCAAGTACCAACATGTTGAGAAGCTGGCCTTGGCTGCTGTCCAAGCAGTTCAAAGTTTTCGTCATTATATTCTCTCTAGGAAGACTACAATGATTTCACACTGTAACCCCATGCAACATATATTGACACGTCAATTACTGGGGGGCAAGTACTCCAAGTGGATTGTTATTCTCCAGGAGTTCGATTTGGAATTCGATCACGCCACGTCGAATAAATCTCTTGTTTTCACTGAGTTAATTTGTGATTTTCCCCACATTGCCACGGGAAAAGTAGCAGTTGATTCGTTACCTGATGAATCACTTTTCCTTATCAGTACCGACGATATTTGGTACAGAAATATCATTATATATCTCCAAACTCAAACTTTTTGGCCTGCTTTGTTCAGTAATGAACGACGTCATGTCTGTTATCAAGCACGTCATTATATTATCCTCGACGATACTCTTTACCGTCGAGGCATTGACTCTGTCTTTTGGCATTGTTTGAATTTTGATGAAGCTGAGAAAGCTTTGAATGACTGCCATTCAGGAGCATGTGGTGGTCATATGTCTGGGTATGCTACTGCCCAGAATATTTTACGAGCAGGTTACTTTTGGCCTTCCCTATTCACTGACTGCATTACTGCCCTTCAGAAGTGTCATGCCTGCCAGAATTATAATCGAAAGATTCGGTCGCATCCTGCTCCCCTTCATCCTGTAGTCTCAGTAGGTCCTTTTGCTAAATGGGGCATCGATTTCATGACATGTCACCCTCACTCGGGCGGGGGGCATGGTTACATTATCGTAGCTGTTGATTATTTCACAAAGTGGGCCAAGGCGATGTCGACATTCGATAATACTGGGAAGACTGCAGCCTTATTCCTTTTCAACCATGTCATCACTCATTTTGGTGTTCCTCAGGCTATCGTCACCGATCACAGTAATCATTTTAGGAATTATATGATGTCTGAACTTACAGAGAAGTTGGGCCTTCGTCATGATAGTTGAACGCCCTATTATCCACAAGCCAATGGCCAGGTCGAAGCCATCAATAAGATTCTTATAACTATGATTCAACGGATGATAGGAATCCATAAAACTAGTTGACACACAATGTTATTTTAGACATTGTGGGCATATTGGACATCTGTTAAATCTGCCACATGATTTAAACCCTTTCGTTTAGTTTATGGCATGGAAGCCATTCTGCCAATAGAATGTGAAATCCCATCTTTGAAGCTAGTTGTAGAGCTCTTACCTAATACTACTGCCAAAGAGGAACGTCTGTTGTATTTGATGCGATTAGACAAGACTCGCCGTGACGCTACTCTTGTAATAGAAGCCCAGAAGAAACGTGTTAAGGCATAGTATGACAAGCATGTCAAACCTCGTGTCTTCTCTGAAGGAGATCTTGTTCTTCTATATGAACAAGATAAAGATGTCCTAGGAGCTGGGAAATTCGAACCAATGTGGCGTGGGCCTTACATTGTTAGCAGAGTGTTGGAAAAAGGAGTGTATGAACTAGTTGATTATGATGGTGTACCTTTGAGTGAACCCAGGAATGGGTTGTACTTAAAGAAGTACTACACATAAGTCATTTGTGCATGAGTACTTGTATTTTATGTATCATACTGCGTGAGTGTGTTGCTTTAGTTTTGTTTTTGACGTTATCTGGTCTCTACCCTTACGTAATGTTGTGTTTGATTGCCAGATGTCAGAGTATTCGCTACCTTATATTGGCTTCGCCGACGGTGCTAGCCGTAGTACTCGAAACTTAGCTTCCGCTGCTTGGGCAATCTATGCCTCGACAAACGAACTCATATCTCTACGAGGTATATGTCTTGGCCGAGAAACTAATAACATTGCAGAGTATAGCGCCGTGGTTGAATTATTGGTTGATGCTATCTCTCTCGAAATTCGTCATTTGGTTGTCGGACTTGACTCGCAGTTGGTAGTACTACAACTCAGTAATGTATATTCTATTCGAAGTCCTACTTTATTAAGGGTATACTTGCGGATTCGCCTCTTGGAACGACATTTTGATTACATAGAATATCAGCACATTCCTAGATGTCTTAATACATTGACAGATGCTTTGGCTAATTATGTATTGGACAGGCATTTAAATCATTTATAAAATCAAACACATTAAAATGTACACAATGTAAAGTAAGCCGGTAGAACCCATGTATATATAACGATCAAAGTTTGTTTTTACAAAATGTGTCCGAAGACCAAAATATCAAAATTGAAGCTCTTGGCTTCTACAAAGTGACATCACTAATGATGTTCACGATAACACACTAATGTCCTAGCAACCCTGCGGAGCAAGCGACCCATAGAGGTAGAAATGCCCACAGTGTGACGTTGATCACGTCGTGGGATATCCTCTAGAGGCATCTCTGGAACATCGACCATCAGACCCTCTAAGTTCTGCTCCACTGTCAGATAGTCCTCGACATACTGGGGAACTGCAACTACTGTCTCTCCTCGACGCTGGACAGGAGAACTACCAGCAGGTCTATATGCCCCAACATCTATGTTATCAATTAAAATTTGGTGTTAGTCTTTGGATAAATCGAAAATAAAAAAACATTTAAAACATTAAAAATTCGTGTACTTCTTACCGAGGTTTCCCCATTGTGCATCCTCAGGCAGTGCAAGGTCAGGATCACCACGAAAATCTAAGCCAACATATGCGTAATCCTCTATCATCAGCACCTAGCCTTGAAGCCAGTCGAAGAACATATCGTCATACCAGACGATCGGTCTTGCCACATGTCTAGCCATGAGTTGGTGTAATGCTCTAATTTAATTATAACACCCATTAATTTAGAACAGAACAGTAAATTTAAAATTCACTCCATATTTACTTAATCTAGCACATTCAATCCAATATTTCAATAAATAAAATTTACTCACAATTTACATACCTCACTCTGATGCTATCCCCCGCTTGATGCTATCTGTCGCTTGAACCTGACGCTGCTCCTTAGGACACCCCAAAACTAGCCACCCTACCGACTAGTATGCCTAGCCCTAGGACATCAATGGATGTCCTAGCCCTCCAAGCCCAAAACCTCTTCATCCCCCCCCAGTGCACTGTAAATCCCACTGTAAACCAACTGTAAACCAACTCTGTCCCAATACTCCAGGTTCTCCCCTCTCGTAGAATGAATGAAAAAAATGAATCCCCTCCATCATCCTTCTCCACCTCCCTTATTCCTCCTTCACCGCCCTCTCACATTCACTCCCACCTAACTCTTTATTACCCTTATCCCATTATTAATTGCCTTATCCCTTATTAATTGCCTTATCCCTTATTTAAATGTTTCCCTTTTACGTATTGGTTACGTTATCCCCCTATGGGATACGTAACCCCATTTAACATTATA